>VDFB02001853.1:0-52886 GCA_007258455.2 Sequoia sempervirens
ATTGCGGTGACGGTGTAATTTTCCGGCATTGCATCGCTCAAATCATGAACCTCCCTTGGAACGACAATATGGAGGGTGCGTGAACCGGCCTCATTAGTCTCCATTTTCGTATATTTCCTTGCCCTTTTTCTTTTCGGTGACTTACTTGTTCTATTTAGAAGCTCCTCCATTTCAATTGCTAGGTCAGCATCATCGTCCTGATCTCCTCTTATTGCATGTGAGAGCCAATTATGCTGAATGTCGTAAACAATAAGGGGCTGCTCTTCAATTGCCTCCAATTGCCTCCACTTCACGAACCTCCTCTCAAGCAGTATTTTGTTGAGGCTCATCTATCTCCATATGTTGACTCCTCTCCTCATGAGCTCCAACTCTTGATTCTACAACATCCTCTTCCTCGAGAGCTGTCTCAAACACATGATCAAAGTGGGTGTCTGTTTCCGTTTCCTCCCCTTCATCTGGCTGATTGGCATCTTCAGGAGCATTAACACTCTGAGTATCCATTTCTCTCGGCATTGGCTGGTTAACTTCTCCAACCTCTAGCTCTTCATTCCTTCGAACCCTCTGATCTGCAAACAACGAGACCTCGCGCACGCTGGAGGAATGGGTCACCAACTGAGTAGATGACGTGTCCTCCGATCCTTGAGGTTCTGGTTGAATAGGCTCTTCCTGCTGTGGTTGTGGCTCCGGAGGCTGGGCAATTTGTTTCTTTCTCCTTGCCAACATCGGTGGCCTTTTATCACCCATGAGGTTGTATGTGAGGGCAACTGATCTTCTCCTCAATCTGTTAATGCGCTCCTCTACCCAAGTCCTTGTAAAAGTCAAGACGGGAATAGACAAGGTGTCTAAATCCATAATCTCTGACTCAGCCCAATCTGGTGGCGGAATCGGTGTGTTCTTTATAGATTCATAATCTGGGTGAATAAGCCTTGTATCCTCATCAACTTGATCTGGTACTTGGACCACTTCACATTCTCTGATTAATTTGAGAGGCAACCTTGAAAACATTCTTTTTCTAATCTTAGCCTCGTCTCCAACATTCGCCCAGAAATCCTCCAAGTGAGCTCTGTGTCTGTACTCCTCACCCTGAACTGTTCCAATCTTTCCTTGAGGATCAAAATCTTGTCGGCTGGTATGGAGAGTCAACTAATAGAACCGCAATTCATCTTCAGCCTCCTTGGCTACCTGTAGAGAAGGGCACTCCTCAAGTGAGTTTCCCAAAACAATGGGGAAGTGCAAACCTCCCTTCTTCTTCCTTTTTATAATCTTGTCATAGGCCACCACTTGCCTAGACAGCTGAAGCATAATCATCCTGTTCGTGGGGTACCTCGGTAGTCGGTAGACGTATGAGTTGTACCCCAGCAACCTCAAATAAGTAAACTTTGGATTGGACGAACCAAAACCCATACTCTTCTATCAACATTTGTGCCTCTTCCGATATCCTCTGTTGCAATCTTTGCTGAAGGGTCCTTGTGATATACATGGTGAAAGCATCATTCACCCTCTTGAAGTCAGCCGTGTGCGTGAGATGCAACTGTCTACAAGATTCATGAATCTTGAACTGATTAAAACCACAGCCAATCGGCTCTTGGTGTGCCAACCCTCTGTATTTTTTCATCCGAGCTAGCATGTAGATGACATACGAGCTCATGTACAATGTTCTTGTTCTCCTTAGATTCTGAAACTGCTCATTGATGTTATCGCTGATCATTTGAGCCCAATTTACTTCCACCTTTCCTTCGAGCACCACACTGATGTAGAAGAACATCCATGGCTCGAACACATATGATTCTTGAGACTGCGTTAACCCCTCTTGAGAGCAACATGAATTATATCCGCAGTGCCTCGCTGCTCTTAGAATTATCTGGCTTTGGCGGCGTTCGTGAGGAGGCTTTGAAAACTCTCATCAAATTGGTGTTGATCCTCTTCATGCACTTCTCGAAAGATGTGGCATACATCTTATCGGCCTTTTCCTTGGATTTGTATAACATCTTGCTTGTAGCCAAGATCCCAAATGCCTCGCCAATTGCGTCAGGTGCAAAGTTGGCCAATATCATACCATCTAGAGAAACAATAGTCCGATCGTCTGGGTTGTAGAAGTTTGCGCACTCCAAAATCAGCTTTGGACAACGAACTGTTGGTTGGAACCTGACCGCTGCATATAATTCGCTCTTCACGATGTTGCACGATGCTTCTGTTGGAAGATTGCCACCCTGCCCATATATCCTTCGCATGAAAGCCTCGAGGTTGAAAGGCCCAAGGTTGGTGTCCGTCAAGTTCCCAAACTTTGACACGATCTTAGACTCCGGAATGAAGGATTTCTTCAAACTCTTGATGATCGCCTGCCTGGAGGCGTTTTCTTTGACAGCTTCACTATTTCCAGCCTTAGCTCCGGCTTTGCTTGTTCCAGCAACATCAGCTTTTCGTCCTTCGACCATCTGCAAAACAAGAAGCAAACGTTACACTTCAAACTTTTAAAAATAAAAATCACGTGAGACGGCTGGCAAACGGAGTTGGCTGCAAAAAATAAATATAAGTTAATAGCTTCAGTAGTAAACTTCGACTTCAAACCTCAATAACTTTATACTTTGAAATATAAAACTCTGGACTTCAACAATTTTGCAGCCAAAAGAATTTTCAGCTCATCGGAAAAAATTAATTCCAGCAAACCCAACTCCGGAAAATGCTTCAAGTTTCAGTAACTTTCAATAATTTTAAATCAGTAACTTCGAAAGTTTCAACAGTCTCTTCTTCCGATTTGATTTTAAACATTTAGCAACTTCAGATAATTCAAATCTGAAGAACTCCAAGTTCAAACAATTTCGACTTCCAGCACTCAGAGAAATAATTAAACGTTTTCAGCCTTTCAACTTTCAACTTCGAAACACACTTCAACTTTCAACAACTTTGAAAATATTGAATCTTAGCAATTCTAAATACTTACCTTTAGCAACTTGAAGAAATAAAATTCTCAACCTCGTCAGCTTATACTTCAAACTTTCTTTCGAATCTCAGCAACTTCGCAAGAATAGACCAACTCCAACAACTTCTTCAGCAACTCCAAAGAAATTAAATCAGCCTCACAACCCCTTGAAAAATCGAATTCAACACTTCCTTTCACCTTTAGCAACTCTCAATTTCGAATTTACTCACAACTCAATAATCACTCTCAACTCTCCAGCATAAATCTCAGCTTCGAATTTTGTGAGATGAAAATGAAAATCCTCGGAGTTTTATAACCAAAAGCTGGTGCTAATTTTAGCAGATGCCATTAATTCTCTTCATCATGACTTACGCATTTTCTAAATTTGAAAGAGAATATTCTAGTCGTCTTACAGTCGTCATAGCAATTTGCTATTCAGGGAGATTCTTTCCTCGATTTAAATTTAAAACTTCCCTCCAGACTGCCAGTTACCTCCAGTGATTTTGAAAAAATCAATTTACTTCGATTTGAAATAATCTCATTGTTTTAAAATGGCATATTTAATTTATTAAAATTTAATTCAAATGCCATTTAATTTATTTTACCAGCGTCTGTGAAAATTCGATGCTAGCACTTCAAAATGGCTAGGCATAATTGATTTTCCGTCCGTAATAACTCCAAAATAAATTCCCCTTACTTGAAATCGCCCGAATTTTTACAATTTCATGTGTCGAAATTTAAAGGGGAATTTTTTTAATTTAATACTTAGGAAAATAATTAATTTAATTTAATTTCTCCAACTTAGGCAAATTTCACAATCAATTGCCTAGAGAAATTATTCTCACTTCCAACGCCTTTTAATTTTCGTCTTCACATCTTGATTTTGTCGAGCTTTCATTTTAAAACAAGTTAGCCAAATCTCCAACTTCAACTTTGCTATGCCTTAGAAACATCCAAGTTTAGGTGTATTTAATACTTCAAGCTTTATTTTAAAATTTGCCCCATGTAATTGCTATAGTCCAAATTCAAACGCCTCATTTAAAACTCAACCTCTTTTTGCCAAGGCGCATATGAGTTGATCAACTTCAAATTTTATCTTCTTCAAGATGCTGGGCGCATATTATAGCTTGAAGTTTCATTTTAAATGTCTTGGACGTCTTTATATCATCTCCATTTCAAGGCGCATATCCAAGGGTTGGCTTTCACTTGGGGAGCATCCAATATACTGAGCTTTCATTTTTAATGCTCTCCCCCATTCTTCTAACTTGGGCGCAAATAACCCCTAGAGGTTTCAGCTTCAATAACTTAGTCAAATTTTATTCTCCATCACGCCTTTGAAGATTTCTATTCTTTTCATTTTTGGGCGCATATGGGAGTTGAGCTTTTATTTTAAATGCCTTAGTCGTAATTTTTTGATCTCCCTCTCCAAGGCGTGGCTGGGTGGGTGAAGTTCAATTTTGAACACTTAGCAATCTTCAAGCTTTTGCCCTGGGCGCAAATGAGTACTTCCACTTTTAATTTTTTATACTTGAAGCTTCTTATGAGTCAAGGCGCGTTTGGAGTGGGCAACTTCCATTTTAACACTCAACACTTTTAATCACCTCTCCATGTAAAGCAAGGTGCATTTCATGTCTTCAACTTTCAGCTTTATGACTTAGTGAAATTTTACCTGACTTTTTCCCCAAGGGTGCAAATCAATGTATGTGCTTTTAATTTGAAAATTTCGCTTCAAGTCACTAGGCGCAAATCATACCCTGAGCTTCAAGGCACAAATGACAGGGGAAGCTTTGAGTTTTGACACTTAGAAAATTTCCACTCTTCAATGCTCAGGGGGGGGGGGGGGCGCAAATCACATGCTAAACTCTTAATTTGTGTCTTGGGCGAGTTTGCAAAGAGGGGCGCATTTCATGTATCAAGCTTTTAATTCTTGCAAGATGGGCGCATTTCTCATGTTGAGCTTTTAATTCTCTCACTTAAACTTTTTCATCACCTATCTCCTCTCCAGGCGCAAATGAGAGGTTGGGCTTTCAATTTTAACACTCCAAGTTTAAGGGCGCATATCCTGGGTCAAGCTCTTAATTTCGACACTTAACATTTTTTTGAAGCTCTTTGATTACCTCCTTCCCAGGCGCAAATGACTGCCTAAGGTTTCAAATTTCATGCCTTAGAAAATTTTCCCTACACCTTCACAAGCTCAAGCGCATTTGACCCATGGGGCTTCCACTTTTCAATACTTAGAAATTTTTCAATTCACTCCTCAGGCGTCAGAGGCGCATTTGATATGTCCAATTTTCATTTCCTACGCCTTAGTCAATTTTCAAGCTTCCCTTTTGACCCCAGGCGCATATGACCCCTTGTGCTTTCACTTTAATGCCTTAGGCGAATTTCAAACTCCAACATCTTTGGGCGCATTTTAGTCAGGGAGCTTTCAATTTTGACACTTAGGCGAATTTCTAAGTCTTCAAAGAGGGGCGCATTTAGACCCATGGACTTTCATTTTAATGCCTTAGTAGCATTTTCACCTATCCTCAGCTTCTCAAGGTGAATTTCGATGCCGGACTCCAAATTTTATCAAACTTGGTGGATTTTATGCCTCTTGCCAGATTTAGGATGATTTCCTCCTGTTAACCCTAATTTGCCCTGACTTTCTATTTTTAGAAAGTTCCTTGAATTTCGCGTCTTGAACTGACTTATGATTGCAGAAAGCCTGATTTTTGCTCTGTTATGAATTTCAACTGATTCATGTTGTTGATGCCTGATGCCTGTTTGCACCTGCTATTTTTAGCAACCTGCTAAAAATAGAAATTGCTCAGAAAATCTTCAAATTTCATGTATCGATTGCCCGAAGTGTAACCACTGTGGCTAGATGTTGCTTTTGCGCGACTGTCCTGTTCCGACCTTGATTTTAGGAAACCCTAATTTCCTCTGCCCATGCCTGCTAGAAATAGCAATTGCCTGATTCTCCATTCTCAACAATTCCGTTTGTCTTGAAACTCGCGCCAAGGGGTATTTATCACACGTTTGACCAGTTCATACTGATGCTTGATGTTGACCTGCTATTTATAGATGCCTCTGAAGTGACATACTATTTATAGTAAGTGCTTGTTTCTGAGATTTTCTTAACTCCGTTTGAGTTGAAATTTGAACAGCGTGCTCCTCGTTGGCGAACTTGCCTTTCTGCGCCGGCGCCCGAGATTCACTTTCTATTTATACCCTGTGTCGAGAATACCTTACTAAAAATAGTAAGTGCTCCGATTGCCTTCGAATTTTGCCAGCAGACCCCTCGGAAGATGCTGATCGTGGTGAATGCTTCAGTTTTGGGCATTTTGTCATCTGATTCCTCATTTTTAGCGCTCAAACTTGAAACCCTAATTTTCTGCATGTTCCTCAAATGAGCTCCGTTTGACCTCGTTTCAGTTGCATGATGATCAGTTTGCAGTTCTGAAGTGCTGGGCAGCTGCCAAAGTGGTACCTGCTAAAAATAGAAGTGGCTGAAAAAGTGACCAACCGGTTACTGGATAACTTTGCATGTCACATTGCCTGAAAAATCTTGAAAAGCCCAGAAAAACCCAGAAAAATCATCAACATGCAAGCACTAGCTAAAAATAGCAAGTTTCTGAAAAGTGACCAGTTCCACTTGCATGTTACACCGTTGCGAAGCTCTTGGAAAACCCAGAAGGAATATGCCGACATGCATTGAGAAAATCTGCATGCAAACCCTAATATCGGCCTCCGAAGGCTGAATGCTGAAAGTCGTTATCCTGCTTTGCATGTCATATCACTGCGAAGGTCTCGAAAAACCCACAAAGAATCTTTTGACATGCATCAGAAAATGTAACATGTAAACCCTGGAATCTGCTCTGGAAGCTGGACTGCTAAAAATAGCAAGTCATCTTTTTTTTCTCAAATTTTGCGAGAAACGAACTTGAAGTGTTCGAGTGTAATAGAAGTTGTCAAAAGCGTGAAAATCGAAGAAAAATCAACCTAAAAGTGACACTAAAATGAAAGTTGGTGAGAATTGATTTGAAAATTTAGGGGGCACTTGCTGGAAGCATTGTAATAGCAGTGTTAGGCCCAAAAGTTACTCAGTTGACCAAAACAAACTAAAGATGTGAAACCCTAATATTAGATTTGGCCAAATTTTATGTTTAAGCTCGCAGACGGGAGCATCTCGGGCAGCAGATAGTAGAAACGAAGCAGAAAGAGAGAGAGAGAGAGACAAAACCGAAGCCAAAAGACCGAAATGGAGCAAAAATTTAGGGGGTCCCCATTTTGAATGGGGCGATGTGTGAAAAGGTCACAACAAGTACTGCTGCGATGTACCTCATAGGATGGCTCAACAAATATTGTGGAAGCTATCGTCTTGTCAGTATCTTCGCACACTTCTTCTTTCAAGGTATCTGCACCTCCACCCAACTCACGATCTTGGGATTCATTGCCCTCAAATAAATTTTCTGATTGGTTTCCTACGGTCTGATGTGAAAATTCAGACTCCCTGTGGCATGAATCGTCACCATAAGTTGCATAATTAGTACCCAAATCTCGAGTACCCACCTGTGACAACGCTGTAGAAACATCAATCCTCGGTGTAATCACCTTCCTCTCATGCTCATGCCAAGTTTCATCGCTGCTGTCATGAAAATCAAGGTTGTTATCAGTGCTGGTAACAACTTCTTGAATGCTGTGAATATCATTCAAGATTCTCTCAACACTGATCCTGACTCCACCATACCAGAAGTGGTGAAGCAATACACTGGGACCCATCCAAACGGTCATGCTAACTCTGTCTCCACCTGGATCCCAATATAAACCAAACTCATGTCCATCCATCATGAGGAGGTAAGGATAACTGGAAGCATCAGCTATGTAACATCTCTCCATAACCTCCGCTAAATTCTCAGGGATGTGATATCCACCTCTGCCAACAAGCCTGCTAACATTATAATTCCTCTGTAACCCTGTGTCCACCAATAGTCTCTGAAACAAAGAAGCAACAAACCTGGTTGGGTACACATCAGCCTGATGGTAGGCTAAATGCTGATCCTCCAAGCACTCACCCGCCAACAACTGAGTCGAGTATTTGCAACCACTAGTTCCATCTACTAAAGATGGTAACTCTCCATCCAAAAGGGGATGGTATACATCCTGAACCAATCCACACTGACGCGTCAACAAATCCTCTGTGTGTGGACTAGAAGAGAAGTGTTGAGCACTCCTCACAATGCTTGCCTCAATAAACCCTACTGCGGACTCTGTCTGAAATCTCGATCCACAATCAATGCTCATCTCAGGACTCGGGTCAAGGGGGTGATCAACATCTATCTCAAAGAGCGGATTGTCATATGACCAAGAAGCATCTATCTCGAACAATGGATTGTCGATCATCTCGCACTCCATCTCCTGATCCGCCTCCTGTTCTCCACCCAAATCTGCACTATAGCACGAGGTTGAGTCAACCTCATTCTCATCATGATCAGCATCATCATGTATGCTATCATCAGCGCACACATCATCAGCTAAAGCACTGCTGCTATATGTCTCATAGGATGTCTCAAAAGATGATGTAGAATCCACACGAGTCAATGGTTGATCAATTTTATCATCCTTTTCCGCCAAAGGATCCTGTAAATCTGGCCTGTGTGAATCATGAATTGACAATTCTTGCACATACTTTGAATTGGTATCTTCAAAATGATCAAAAATTTCATCAGCAATTGCTGATACACAAGATGTAGAGAGCTCAAAACCCTCATTGGTTTCATATGGACCCTTATCTTCATGTGCATCTCTCTCAACATGATCATCCTGTAACCTTACATCTTGTTCAGGACCCTCACCCTCGTGTTCTGACTCTTCTTCTTTTTCAAGAGGACTCAAGTGATTTTCCTCTACAGCTACCTTAGAAATTTCAATTCCATCATCCACGGGTAGATCTTCTAAGGTCTGATTTTCGCTCACCAATGGATCAGCTGTACGCTGGTCAATAACCGCTGAGAGTTCATCATGAAGGCTTCTCGCCACGGTAGTGACCTCATGTTCCTTCTTCTTCTCATTCCGTGACGTGGACCTCTTAGACATGGAAGCCATACGTCGTGCTACTCTATCTAATTTTGTAGGGTCTGAAAACAATTCATTTATCCTTTTCTGATTTTCATCCAACCTTTTCAAACTTTGTTTCAACTTCTCCATATTCTTGTCCCATTGCCTTTGGGAAATAACCATGTTGTTTAATTGAAACCTTTGAACTGCAGTTAAAACCTATCCAACAGGTTGGCAGGAAACCGCTCTAATACCACTGTGATGAACCACACTCCGGTGATCCACTTTGCTACCACTGTAGTGATATGTTCTGACACCACTGTGATGAACCGACACTCTAGTGCAATGATTTTACGGTGCTTGTACGTCTGATTAGGGTGTTGGTGCTTGTCTTTTTTGTGTTTGGGAATTAATGCCAATGATATACATAAATTTAACAATCAATTGCATGTAATATGAACCCGAAATGAACTAAACTTCAATTGATAACACAAGAAGTCCCAAATTCATAATTAATAGACTTTCTTCATTACAAGAGAGAGTACATAATGGGACGGCTTGCATACAATTCAAGAGATACTGAAGCAAGATTCAAAATGACCTTTAAGATGCATTCTACATGATATAAGAGCTTACATGGCATAGATAACTAGCATCAAATTAAGGAGGCAATACATCTTATGTTTTAATTCTACTTACAGCCAAACTTCACTGTGAACAGTGACTGCTACAGTACCCGCGCCCATTAAAATGCACATAAAAACTTACAACTTTCTCCCACCAAATGTTTGAAGAAATAGCTTCTAATACTAAGGGCGCCCCCTTAGGGAAAGAAAGCAGCCACAAAGATGAGGCGTTTTATTTCCTCCAAGCTGATCAAACCCTCAAGAAGGTGCGGCTAGCTGTAGATGAAGAAATCAGCTTTCAAAACTTCCAAAATGCAAATAACTACCTCTAGATGGCGAATGGAGATGCTGGCAGCAAAAACCCTTCCGAAAGATGCCTCCAACAACTTGTTATCAGCAATTCCAAGCTCCAAAAAGTAGCAACAAGAAAATAACCAGCACTTTAGGGTGGTCTTTCACACCTTCAAGATGCCAAATCCTAACTACAAGCCCCAAACCAGGCTTACCCATTGCTGAAATTGAGAAACCCTAGTTTCTCTCTTCCACAATCTCCAACTCCCAAGTTTCATTCAACAAAATATCATCATGCATGAATGGGTCGAACTTTCTCTTCTCCCTTTATAATTTCACTTTGAAAACACTATTCATTAAAAAATCACTATTCACTCAAGTTATTTCTTTTTTTCACTTCAGGGATGAATAGTAACAACAAAATAGAAAGTGACCCCTTTAAAATATAGACACATGGTCCCTAAGCCTGAGAAAGTGACATAAGTGGTGATGATCAATAATTTAAGCTCCAATTACACGCCAAATGCGCAAATTCACCACGTCACCAAGCTCTGGATACTATTACTGCAATTTACCGACCAAGTGCCCGGTTAAGTGTCCCTCTATCCAGACCCATTAGCCTACGAGGATCGACATAATAGGCTAATCCAATGACTCTGATGCTCGTGAAAGAATGGGGACATTACACGCAGGTTCCCTTCTATCTGCCTTTTCCAAATCTATGTTGAATATTTATTGTGTACTAACATTGTTGTTATATATTTTATGTTTTATGTGTGTGTTATATTTGCTTTATGTGTTTATCATATATGGTACATGTATTCCTAGTTTGTCTATTGTATTGTGCGCGTGTGTGCTTCGTGTATTCTTCATGTGTGGTTCATGTATTTCATGTGTTTGTTTCATGTATTATTTGTGTGTGCTATGTGTATTTTGTGTGCGTGTGCTTTGTGTATTCTACGTGTGTGCTTCATGTATTTCGTGTTTTTTCTGCATGTATTTTTTGCGTACTTTGTGTATTCTTTGTATGCATCTTGTTTGTCCTATGTATGCTTTTGTTTATGGTTTTAGGTGTACTACATTTATTATTGTGTACTAACATTGTTGTTATATGTTAGATATGTTCCATATGTGTGTTATGTTTTCTTTATGTGTGTATCATGTTAGCTCCATGTATTCCTTGTTTGTCGAGTGTATTCTGTGCGTGTGTGCTTCGTGTATTTTGCATTTGTACGTGATGTATTTTGTGTGTTTGTTGTGTGTATTCCTTGCATGCTTTGTGGATTCTTTGTATGTATCGTGTTTGCCTTATGCTTGCTCTTGTGTATGATTTTATTTGCACTCCATTGATTGCTCATTGTCTGCCTTATTTATGATTGAATCTTGCCTTGTCTTGTGTGTGATATATCTACATTATGCATTGATGAGTTCGTAAGTTTGTGGCTAAAATTAGATTGGAAAAATAGGTTAAAATTTCTAACATTTCCAAAAAATTGGGTTAAAATCACAGGGACAAGGGCAAAGATGCCCTAGTTCTAAAGTTGACCTATTATGATAATTATTATTGTGAGTGTTTGTTTTGAGTGTTGCAAAATGACGTAAGATTAGCCTATATGCAAAAAAGTCAATTGAAATTTATATATAAACAAGTTTTCCCTCATTTGAATAACTAGGCACTATCATGTTTTTAGTATGAAGATATATGTGATGCAAAGGGATAAGCAAATGCAAAAAAATTAAGTTTTTTAGATTCTATAGACTCTACTGAAGTTGCCTCAAACCCCACTTGTTAGGGTGAACTCAAAGAAACAACTTTCTTGCTTAAGCCCTCAAAGAAACCTAGGGTTTTGACAATCTTTGTGACAAAGAACACACTCAGACCTTCATAAATCACACAAATGATTGAATCAAGACTTCTCCTTTGGTGGGGACTTGGGCAGCAATCTAACCAAGAACTTCACTAAGTTTCAACAATTTTTGGTGGTGCAAACAATAGTTATGAATTTTTTAAGCTTGCTGGAAACCCTAGGTCTATAATAGGGCTGCAGATAGTATTTTTGCCATATCTTTGTCGAAACACAATGAAATCACACCAAACCAATTGCATTGGATTCTTTAAACAATTCTCTGTAGTCCCATCCAATGATAGATCTTGATATGGCTCCGTACTTGGCCGTAAAATGTTGTTTTCAGACTGTAATTGCAGAAAATTGACAAAAAAGGTATATTTCATGAAATCTTGCTCCCACAGATTCTTGGAGCGTGTATTCTCATTGTTTTAGCATGAATGAATATAAAAAACAATAACTATTCGAAAATAGATGCCTTTCCTTCAAAAACTTAATGTAGCCTAATGTCGTGTTGCACTTAAACTTGCAAAACATACTTTTTTTTGAAGACTTCAAACCTAGGATTGCCAACAAAATATGAAAAGAGACCCTACATGGTCTTCCATGGTTGTCTAAGACCTTCACAAACTCAATTAAGACACCTAACATCAAAATCCAAAACTTACATTTTTTATGTTGCTAGATGCCCTTACATCAATATGTGATTTATCTTTTTCATGTTAGCTACAACAATCTATTGTATTATGTGTAGTAATGTTTCGCAGGTTATCGACGTAATTCAGTCATCCATTGATCATCTTCTTGTGGCAACTTAAGTTGTGATATTATTTTGATAGGAATTTCATACCTAAGGTAATATTATCAATTATCATTTGTTTATTACAGTCAATTATTGTTTATTTTTCATCTACCTGACTTGAGATAAGCACTCTCCACCATCATCATTTGCTGTTTGTGGAGGTGGGAACACGAAAAATAGGGTTTGACTGAGGCAAACTTCTATACAACGCAACCCTTTCTTGTATTTTCACGTGTGTAGGTTACTTCAAAAACTTTTGTTAAGAAGTTGCAAAATTGTGTAAAGCAGACCTGTACCTTCATAACCCTATTGCAAGCATTAAAAAATTCTCAATTTTGGACAAGGGCATCCGCAGTCTTGCCCCTTCACTGTAGGCTCCAAATTTATGCGCAGGTGCCCTTCTAGCTGCCTTTTCCAAATCTATGTCGAATATTTATTGTGTACTAACATTGTTGTTATATGTTCTATGTTCCATGTGTGTATTATGTTTGTTTTATGTGTGTATCATGTTTGGTTCATGTATTTCTTGTTTGTCTAGTGTATTCTGTGTGTGTGTGCTTCGTGTACTTTGTATGTTTGCTTCATGTATTTCGTGTGTTTGCTGCATGTATTCTTTGCGTGCTTTGTGTATTCTTTGTATGCATCCTGTTTGCTAAGTGTATGCTTTTGTTTATGGTTTTATGTGTATTCCATTGATTATTGTGCACTAACATAGTTGTTATATGTTTTATATTCCGTGTGATTGTTATCTTTGCTTTATGCGTGTGTGCTTTGTGTATTCTACGTGTGTGTGCTTCTTGTATTTTGCATTTGTGTTTCATGTATTATGCGTGTTTGCTGCGTGCTGTGTATTCTTTGTATGCATCGGGTTTGCCTTATGTATGCTTACATTTATAGTTTTATGTGTACTCCATTGATTACTGTGTACTAATATTGTTATATGTTCTATATTCCATATGTGTGTTATGTTTGCTTTATGCGTGTATCATGTTTGTTCCAAGTATTCCTTGGCTGTCAAGTGTATTCTTGGTGTGTGTGCTTCGTGTATTTTGCGTGTGTGTGATGTACATCGTGTGTTTGCTGCGTGTATTCCTTGCATGCTTTGTGTATTCTTTGTATGCATCGTGTTTGCCCTATGTATGCTTTTGTGTATGGTTTTATGTGCATTCCTCCCACAGCTTCTTGGAGCATCTATTCTCATTGATTTAGCATGAATGAATATCAAAAAACAATAACTATTCAAAAATACATGTTTTTCCTTCAAAAACCTAATGTAGCCTAATGTCTTCTTTTACTTAAACTTGGAAAATATGCTTTTTTTCAAGACTTCAAACCTAGGATTGCAAACAAAATATGAAAAGAGACCCTAAATGGTCTTCTATGGTTGTCTAAGACCTTCGCAAACTCAATTAAGACACCTAACATCATAATCCAAAACTTACATTTTTTAGAATGCTAGATGCTCCTGCATCAATATGTGTTTTACCTTTTACATGTTAGCTACAACAATCTATTGTATTATGTTTACTAACATTTTGCAGGTCATCAACGCAATTCAATCATCCGTCGATCATCTTCTTGTGGCAACTTATGTTGTGACATCATTTCGATAGGAATTTTATCATTTGTTTATTACAGTCAATTTTTGTTTATTTTAACTGTAGCAGACACAAGGTAAGCACTCTCCTTTTAATGATCCTTTCCGGAAGATGTAAGACTTGCAATTGAACTTTCAGATTGATAGGTTGTTAATGATGTCCTATAATCACCAAACCACAAATTTGTTGAATTACACAGACAAATGCATAAATGATAATTGCAGTTTGTAAAGGAAAATGGACTTCATTCGGATAGGTTTCATAACACTGTGATGCACATAATTGAATAACATAGTTGCTGCTTACTTAGAGATATGCATTTGGCTCAAACCAGAAGAGAAGATGACCAAATTCATTAAGTAGCTGCTCAGAATTTATTTGCAGACTCTGTCACACAGCTGAAGTCGATCTAGACTTCTAAGATAATATCTTTATAGTGACTAGACTCATCCAATACCCACAAACTCAGACTTGCATGTTTGCACACTGTTACAGATGGATTTCTAACTGTTAAAGAGCAGATTTAATGCACAGTACAGGTTCGGAAGATATTAACAACTTACAAGAAACTCCAGATTTGCAAGGTAACCAACAGGACCAATAAATCGTCAGCAATATGAGCTCCCGTTAACTCTATTCAAATTAGGAATGAATACCAGATAATAGCAATCGCTCAGCACAAGGAACAAAGCCTCTCCCAAACCATATATCCACCATACACGAAATCAACTTGTCTTATTGAACCAAATTTGCCGATGCTGACTTCTTGGCTGGCGTGGCACACATAGAATGTCTAAAATTCTTTTTATATCAGTGGCTCCTTGTAAATTTTTGACTCCTATGCATAGCAGCTGAGTGTGATTAAATTGTTCCTTGCTAATAATATTGACTCCTTCCCATTGGTGGAATAAATGATATGAAGACCACAATCTCCAGCTGGATCACCACACTGGCAATGTAAGATGAGGTGGCATCTTCCCTAAACCACAATGGACCCAAGAAGAGTCACACCTCCTCAAGACTTCAACTCCCTTGACGACAGGAATATGAGTGGCTTCACAAGAGTAGGCTACTTTGATAAAATGCCTCCAAATATATTATCGGGTCCTTCAAGATGAATTACTGTCCTCGATTCATCCTATTTGAGGTGCCAGTAGTTGTTTGTCTTATTTGTTTGCACGCTTGGACAAAGACGACTGCTCCCTGGTCACCAAAGTGCAACGATTCTACTCCTATTCAACACGTCCCTCCAAGAACGAGTGTAGATTGCTCTACTCGCCACTGAATACCACTAAACACCAAACGCCTTAGTCAATAGCAATCATTGCTGTGGGGTTTTTGTCCCAAGCAATCTCAAGGCCAGGGGCTATGTCCTGGAACAAACCTCCTTCACTGATCGATCAATGAATAAAAGACAATAGTAATTTTTTCTCCCCTCTTCTTCACAGAACGAGCCTTTTTAACAACCAAACTTGCCGTCCTTTCTTCACCCAAAAAGTAGGTGATTTCTAAAAAGGATTTATTTCTATTTTCAAAAACTCAATCGATCTTTTCCCATGGAGAAATAAAAACTTAGACCAACTTGATTTATTAATCACCATGAAGCATTGCTTAGTGAAAAGAGTTGTCTCTTAAAATGGCCCTGCCTTACTAAAAATGAATAATTAAATATTATACACCTGACTATAGGTTTTTAGGCTCCGATTTAATTATCCTTATTATTGAAAATTTTATTTCTAACCTCCGGAAATAAATAAGGCTAGAAAATTCCTTCACGTCTATTCATCAGGCGGAAAGGGACATTACACTCTTCTATCATCATTTGCTGTTTGTGGAGCTGGGAACATGAAAAATAGGCTTTGACTGAGGAAAACTCCTATACAACACAACCCTTTCTTGTATATTCGCGTGTGTAGGTTACTTACAAAACTTTCGTCAACAACAAGTTGCAGCAAAGTGTAGAGCAGACTTGTACCTTCATAACCCTATTCAAGGCATTCAAAAATTCTCAATTTTGGACAAGGGCGTCCGCAGTCTTGCCCCTTCAATTTAGGCTCCAAATTTATGCGCAGGTTCCCTTCTATCTGCCTTTTCCAAATCTATGTTGAATATTTATTGTGTACTAACATTTTTTTTATATGTTCTATGCTTCGTGTGTGTGCTATGTTTGCTTTATGTGTGTA
Organism: Sequoia sempervirens; assembly: GCA_007258455.2. Taxonomy (NCBI): domain Eukaryota; kingdom Viridiplantae; phylum Streptophyta; class Pinopsida; order Cupressales; family Cupressaceae; genus Sequoia; species Sequoia sempervirens. Next base: position 16,307 of record VDFB02001853.1, read on the forward strand.
TCATGTTTGGTTCGTGTATTTCTTGTTTCTCTAGTGTATTCTGCATGTGTATGCTTCGTGTACTCTGTGTGTGTGCTTCATGTATTTCATTTGTTTGCTCCATGTATTCTTTGTGTGCTTTCTGTATTCTTTGTATGCATCAGGTTTGCCTTGTGTATGCTTTTGTGTACTCCATTGATTATTGTGTGCTAACATTGTTGTTATGTGTTCTATATTCCGTGTGATTATTATCTTTGCTTTATGCGTGTGTGCTTCGTGTATTCTGTGTGTGTTTGCTGTGTGTATTTCTTGCAAGCTTTGTGTAGTCTTTGTATGTATCGTGTTTGTGTTATGTATGCTTTTGTTTATGGTTTTATGTGTATCCCATTGATTATTGTGTACTAACAATGTTGTTTTATGTTATATATTCCATATGTGTGATATCTTTGCTTTATGCATATATTGTGTTTGCTCCAAGTATTCCTTGGTTGTCTACTGTATTCTACGTGCGTGTACTTCATGTGTGCGTGATGTACATCGTGTGTTTGCTGTGTGTATTCCTTGTATGCTTTGTGTATTCTTTGTATGCTGCATATTTCATTCACTTTGGTCTCAGCTGGGCGCCATAGCAGCAGAGGCGATTTTGCCTAAATAAATTCATATAAAAATGAGAACTTATCTTGGGTTCAGACCTTGGGCGCATGCTTCTAGGAGGCCATACGATGGAGATAGGTGCAATTGGAATTCAGTTGTGAGGTGCGAGCATTTATTTTTCATGATATTTCTCATAGGGCAGGGACGGCTTCATGGAGTCTTGGTTTCACATGGATATTTGATATAGATATTGCCTCAGCCCTCCATCAAATGTTCCAGGTTCTCTATATCAGATTAACATTGCATTTCATAATTAATAGTTGTTGGCAAACTTGCATTTGCATGATAGAATCATGATATATAATTCTGATGTATTCATGGCAGTCAAGAGTCTTGGCATTTTGTAATGAGATTGCTCATTGTAATAAGGAGAAATAAGGTTGCATTGGAATAGATATCATTGTGGCATCATTTCATAGAGTAAATACTATGCATGGCAAGTGTTTGATGTAATGTCTACATGAATTATCTTTGCTGTCTCAGTCATATCAGACTTAACAAAATTGCATTTAGAAGTTGTTTTTGCATTGCTATCATTTCCAGCATTAGTTTAGTATCTCTCACATTCATTTCAAGCATTTATTATCAAACTACTTCATCAAAAACACATCAGAAAATCAGGAACAGCAAACTCAGACATTGCAAGACAACTGTTTGACAAAATTCCTCAAGTGCATAGCAACCTTTTTCAGTCAAATTGAGTGAGGCACATTAAATGTGCATCGTGTTTGCCTTATGTATGCTTTTGTGTATGGTTTTATGTGCACTCTTCCCATAGCTTCTTGTAGCTTGTATTCAATATTCAGCATGAATGAATATCAAAAACAATAACCATTCGAAAATACATGCTTTTCCTTCAAAAACTTAATGTAGCCTAATGTCTTCTTGCACTTAAACTTGCAAAATATGCACCTCTTGAAGACTTTAGACATAGGATTGCAAACAAAATATGAATAGAGACCTTACATGGTCTTCCATGGTTGTCTAAGACCTTCACAAACTCAATTAAGACTCCCAACATCAAAATTGAAAACTTACATTTTTTAGGCTGCTAGATGCTCCTGTACCTTCATAACCCTATTTGAAGCATTAAAAAATTCTCAATTTTGGACAAGGGCCTTGTTGTGACCTTTTCACACCTCGCCCCATTGCAAATGGGGACCCTTTGTTTTTGCTTTTTAGGTTTTCGCCTTGGCGTCTCAACTGCTTATTACCATGTTTCTCTTACAATGAGGAGTTAGAGTTTTTGGAGGGTCACCCGAGTCAAGTAAAAAATTTGAGCCCGAATCAGTGCACAAACATCATCAAGATGCTTAGAAGGCTTGGAGGACAAGGATCACCTGTCGTTTGAGTCATTTCTGACACCTACCTTTTTGGGATTTTCACTTTGGCCCCCTATTTTTTAGTGACTTTATTTTTGGCACTTTTAGCCTATTTTGGACTTCCTATTGTTTAGGGATTTATTTTTGGAAAGTTTCTATTTTGGGAGGGTTTCTATTTTTGGAAAGTGCTTGGGTCATGGTTTCAACATTATCATCTTCAAAAGACCCCCGAAAGTGGAAATAAGTGAGAAATTTCAGATGAACCAGATGTAGGCCAGAAAATCGCGTAAGTGTTAATCATGGCATGAACTTGAGACAAGTCCACCCACCAAGGATGAATCATGGCATGAGCAATGGACAAGTCCGACCAAGCTTGACTAGGGAATGGCGCAAGTATGTGACAAGTCCGCCCAAGAGGAATGGCATGAACATGGGCAAAGTCCGCCATAGTAAGAAGAGAAGTGGCTTGACACCTTGCCAAGTTCACCCTTGGAGATGTCCCAACGCCAAGCTAGGTCCGCCAAGAGAAGTTTGGGATGGCTTAAGACCTTGCCAAGTCCGCCAACACTTGGAAGGAAAGATGGAAAGACAACCACCAAGTATGCTCAAGACATCAAGGGAGAATGGAAGGAAGTTTGAGAAGTCCGCTTGGAGAGTTGGCAAAACATTTCTGGGAAATGGAAAGAAATCTTCCAAGTCCGCCATCATTTGGAATAAAACTTATGAAGTCCACCCTACCTTGTGCCTAGCATATGGAAAGAAAAGTGGGAAGTCCGCTTGGAAGTGGAAAAGGAAGAGTAAAGTTCACCTCAAAGCTTGGAAGGAAAAATGGGAAGCTTAGTGGAAAGTCCAACCTATCTCTTGGCAAGAAATCTTTAGTCTGCCTTACCTTGGAAAGTTAATATGATATGAAGTGGATGAATTCCGCCCAGCCTAGAGAAGAAATTTCTTTTTGGCTAAGTATGAGCAAGACTTAAAATTTTTGGTTAAGTGTCTAAGGCTGAAGCAAGTCCGCCTAGAAGTTAATATGGCTTGAAGAAGATGAACTCCACCTGGAAGATGATGGAAATGTCTAGCACATAAGAAAGTCCGCCCTATCAATGTCAAAACTTTCTTAAAAGTCCGTAGGCATCAAAGAAGCATGGCCAAACACTCATGAAGTCCGACCTCCCTCAAGTGTGCAATGTCCAAAACTCAAGGAAGTCCGCCACCTCTTGGCAAGAAGTTTTCAAAGTCCGCCTACCTCTTAACATGGAAAACTTACCTTGAAGTCAGCCTAACATGGAGATGGAAAAACATTTTCAAAGTCCGACCTTGGCATTAAAGGAAAGTGGCAAAGACAAGGCAAAGTACAACTTTGCTCAACTGAGGAATGGCACAAGCTTGATAAAGTCCGACTTTTCCTAAGGAAAGAATGTCCAAAGCAGCTCAAAGTCTGACTTTTCCCAAGGGAAGGATGTCCAAACCACTTCAAAGTCCGACTTTGGCAAAGGGAGAAAAATGTTTAAGTGCTAGCAAAGTTTGCCTTGGCATAAGATGAATAAAGTCCGGCTTGGCTAGAAAGAAAGACGTCCCAACCAATGGAAAGTTGGACATTGCCCAAGAAATGATTGTCCAAATATGAGTAAAGTCCGATGGCAAGCATGATGTGAAGTTCGACTTTGGCATAAAGAGTGGATGGCAAGACCAAAGTAAGGTCCGCCCAAGGAGAAAAAAAAAGAAAATTGGCTAAGTGTTGGAGAGAAAATAAGAAGAATGAATAGGAAAAGTAAAGAGGAAGTGAATGAAATCCTTGTCCAAGGATGGAATCTGCCCTACACAGCACAAGCCAGACTCAAAATTGAAGACAAATCCATAGGAAAAGTTCATCCGGAACCTTGGCCAAAATGTTGAATAGTCCACACGAAGGTGTTACAAAATGAAATTGAATAGCCAAAATTTGCCTAAGTATGGGAAATTCTTCATAGAGAAAGTTCCAATTTCCTCCATTGTGGCAAAAGCACAGGGGAGTTCCTCTCCAAATTCAAGGCACTTGAAGGAATTTCAGAGCAATCTGGAAAGAAAGACTTAATAACTTTAAGTCTAAACGTGTGCTCCAAGGCGAGACTTCCAATATAGGTGAGAAGAAGAAGCCAAAGTCGCAAAAGGAATCCAAGATCCTAGAAAGAAACCAGCACAAAGGACAAAGTCATCAGCAAGGAAAATATTCTAAGGCAAGCTCATGGCACAAGACCAAAGTGACCAAGGAAGACATCCAGCATGTTGAGGTGGCGCCTCGTCATCTTCCAACCAATCAAATTATTCCAAATCAACATGCAACAACTTTCTATTTTATTGTTGGTTCATATTTAGCAAAAAGGACAAGTGTCCTCAAACGTAATTTTCTCATTGGTTGAGAAGGAGTTAGTTATGACAAGCCCTAATTAGGGTTTTATTTTGTATTCTTGGTTGTTGATTCTAAATCAATCTTGGCCATTGAACTGTAATTGGGGAGCCTATAAATTGAGCTCACCCCTCATTTGTAAAGCATGGGAGCATGTTGCAAAACATGTTGAGATAAGTAAATTGCTGCATATGACTGCCAAAGTAATAAGTAATGCATGCATTGTTTTGATGGTGATTACTTCTTTATTTTGGAGTTTGCATGGTTCTTATCCCTCATCATAGTTAGATTTTATTTCATGTATGTTAGACGAATGCAAGATTTGATAAGTCTTGATTTATGGTGAAACTTTTGCTCATACTTTCTTTGAATGGATGATTTTCGTTCAATGCGTAAAGTTAGCTTGAGCTTACTTTGTGGATGCTTAACTTCTGTCTAGATAAATATTGTTCGATTTGATAGTAGTTATTCATGACGTGAAAATAATCACATTCCCTTGAAGATTGCACCCACTTTGTCTAGTTGTTGTTGAGCGTGGCGAAGCAAAGCGTGGTTATTGGTTTCACCAAGTCAATACCATCTCTTGAATTCTTAGGGAGTAGATTAGAAATTCTAAACCCTTATCTCCTTTTTCAGTTTGTTTGATCCAGGACCCAAATAATAGAGCTTCATTGTCTAGACCTTCATTGTGAATTGAACCAGCCTAGCATAAGTCGCTTTATGTTACTAGCATATCACAACGACCACTGAACTTATCCGCACGTCAATACCTGACATAAGGAACCTTGGAATCGCCATATGATCTTCTTGCAATCTTAGCATACACGGTGGCTTTTCAAGAGAGGATAGGGTGTCTTTGGGAATTTTATTTTGATTTTTGGTGTGTTACAAAACACGCATCAACAGGCCTCCATAATCTTGACCCTTCAATTTAGGCTTCAACTTTATGTGCAGGTGCCCTTCTATCTGCCTTTTCCAGATCTATGTCAAATATTTTATTGTGTACTAACATTGTTATTATGTGTTCTATGTTTTATGTGTGTTATGTTTTCTTTATATGGGTATCTTGTTTGGTTCATGTATTCCTTGTTTGTCTAGTGTATTGTGCACGTGTGTGCTTCGTGTATTCTTCATGTGTGGTTCATGTATTTTGTGTGTTTGCTACATGTACTCTTTGCATGCTTTGTGTATTCTTTGTATACATCGTGTTTGCCTTATGTATGCTTTTTGTGTATGGTTTGATGTGTACTCCATTGATTATTGTGTGCTAACATTGTTGTTATATGTTCTATATTCTGTGTGATTGTTATCTTTACTTTATGTATGTGTACTATGTGTATTCTGCGTGTGTGTGCTTCGTGTATTCTACATGTGTGCTTCATGTATTGTGTGTTTTCAACATGTATTTTTTGTGTACTTTGTGTGTTGTATGTATGCATCGTGTTTGTCCTATGTATGCTTTTGTTTATGGTTTTAGGTGTACTACTTTGATTATTGTTTACTAACATTGTTGTTATATGTTAGATATATTCCATATGTGTGTTATGTTTGCTTTATGTGCGTATCATGTTAGGTACATGTATTCCTTGTTTGTCTAGTGTATTCTACGCGTGTGTGCTTCGTGTATTTTGTGTGTGCATGGCTTAGTTTGTGTGCTTGCTATGTGTATTCCTTGCATGCTTTGTGGATTTTTTTTATGTATCGTGTTTACCTTATGTATGTGTTGGCGTAACAATTAGTACCTTTGGAGTGCTAGTTGGTACGGACAGCCATGCACACTGCGTGATGCGTGCTCTTCATATTAGGAGGGGAAGCTCCCTCGTTGTGTAGACAAATGCTTGAAAAAAGTAAACTAAACTAATTCCTATCTTTTTGTCTTAGCTGAAAGAGGCACAAGGTTTTCGAGAAACTTCGAACATTGCAGACAAGGATTTTTTGGTTACATAGGTCTTAACTAAAACTCAAAACTAACTAGCTTATACTATCCAATCTCCCCAAGAAATCAAAGCATGAGGAAATGGAGCAGGAATGATTTATACGATAACCTCTAAGACAGGATTTCCAAGGAGGTGACAACACCTATCCGAGGTGTAGGTTGAAAGAAAGGTTATTGGTGATGACATCATACGATGAACTCTACTTTTGAATTCCCAAGGAGGTGACGACACCTATTCAAGGTGTAGACATGAAACAAAGCTCATTAACACAATAACAACAAACGATAAGCCTTATTCTAAATTTGCAAGGAGGTGACGACACCTATCTGAGGTGTAGATATGAAACAAAGCTTATAAACACAAGAACACAAAACAATGATCATCCAGCCAAAGTGAACAGATACAAAATAGCAATATTACAGGAAAATTTGGCTCAGCATATATTTTTTATTCAAGTGGTAAACGCTTTTGACCGGAGCTATGAACCGGATACAATCATTCAACAATAACAACCCAACAGGGTTTGAACCCTGGTGGCAAGAACAACAATGCCACCTATAAACCATCACACCATGCCAATACCGGCAAGGCTCAACATATATTACTATTGCATGCAAAGGTTAATTACAAATGAGCAAAGGCTCTTATTTGTAGACATCGAAAGGTGTAGGGAACCCTAAAATCACCTTGAGTCAACTATAGTCTTGCAATGCATGCAAAATTTTATTACTAAACCTTAATAAAGCAAACTATACAATTAACTAGAAAGCTACCATCAGTTAACCGGTACATCTAATCTAAATGGATAATGTGCAAGCATGCATGTCCTTATTGAAAGCAAGTTAACTGGAAAGCTACCATCAGTTAACGAAAACCCTAAACGAAACTCCAACTGTACATAGATGTTTCCAAGACAGACATGCATGAGATGTGGAACGAGTTTACTCAGAAAGAAGCGTCGAGTTAGCTATTGTGTGGGAACCCTAAAATCACCTTGAGTCAACTACAGTCTTGCAATGCATGCAAGATTTTATTACTAAGCCTTAATAAAGCAAACTATATAGTTAAGTGGAAAGCTACCATCAGTTAACCGGTACATCTAATCTAAATGGACAATGTGTGATGAAATATCCCGAACCAATTTTTTTCAAATTTTGCCAAGTACACAACAATGCAGAAAGCACCCGTTAGGGTTAGTTCAATCAAACTAGTAGTTACAATTAACTCGTTGCCAAGAATGCGCACTCAATCTCAACAAGAGAGAGGCTGTCATATGGCTAGAGGATCATCAGTACATTAATTCAAACTGCAACTGGAACGTAACTCTAACCAAGAATGTGTCCATGGTGGACGATCATATGGTCAGAGGATCCCTATCACTAATATTGCTGAAAGTAACTCAACACCAAGTATGTGCTACTCAATCCAGGATGGAAAAGAGGCGACCATATGGTGGAGATATTAAACTATAATGCAACACAAGTAAATAGGCGGCAAGCCAGCCTCTTCCACTTATTCAGTGGGCAATACAAAGTATGAAATTAGCAAGAATAAGAAAGATGCTGACAGTACTACTGTTCAGCTTACAATATATTGAAGAATGTCTGTCAAGAGCACAAGATTAGAGCTGCAAAGTGCTGCAACAAGATAGAAGATTCTCCCTTGCTTAACAACTGCTCCAAGACCAAAATATCCACTCAAAGACCAATCTCAATGTTCTGTTTTGTGACAGACCTGCTCCAGAAAAGCTAAAACAGCAACACAGAAATTCATTAAACCACTCACTACTCCCTCAATACTCCACCAAAAGACCCCAAACCAAATGCAAAGGACTCCTAGAACAAGGGCGACCAAGTTGCAAGCAAGAAACTACACCCAAACCCCCACCATTATTTAATACGCTTCCCAATACACTCCAAGAGGGCCTGCCTGGCAAATAGGGGCATTTTCTTTATAAATGAAAGCTCTCAATATTAAAATCTGCAAATTGGCACAAAGGGGCGCCCAACCTAAAGAAGATGAAATGTACATTACCCAGAACGAAGATATTTTTATTTTTCAATATATGAGTGAAAACTACAAATCAGCTATGATATCAACAACTCCAGAAAATGATATGAAATGCAAATAATTGAACTACAAAGCATTAACTCAAACAACAATGCAACCTCACTACAAAATCCACTCAATAACTAGCAAACCTCTCCACTAGGTGCTATCTCTCAAGCACGAAGTTGAGCCAAGGCTAGGAGGCATTCATTCCTCGAAGCAGTCCAACACCATTTCGGCAGCATAACATTAGTCAAGATATCAGATGTCAAAATGAAGACCCAAATCTCCCTTTTATAATTTTGAGAGGACCCTCCAGAAGCTTCTAGAAAAGAAACCCTAAGTTTTAAATTTTGAATTCAACCTTTTCCCTCCAAGAGAAGGCGTCCCACTTTTCAAGCAATATTTTACTTTACTTTTAAATTAATCTCCTCCTCCAAGAAGGCGTCCAACTCAAGCATGGAATAGACCTTTGAATAATAATAAATTTCCTCAATGAAGCGCCCACCCATGAAAAACACCTTTTAAGAACAACTTGAAGTGATGTAGCTAGGCCAAGGTGGGGGTCAACATTAAAATATAACATTAACATAACATTATTTAAATAAATGAACTTATCTCTCTAGAATGCACCCCAAGGCCAAAATTGATCAAACCAACTAAACTGACTGAAGAGGGAGTCTGCTGAGCTGATGTTGACTGGACCACTGCTAAAAATAGAATTTACTAAAAATAGTAAATTCAAGAAGTTGCTCAGAATGCAATGCATGCAACACCATTGCGAAGCTTTCTGAAAACCCAGAAGGAATCCAGAATCCAAACATCCAAACTCCAACAAGCAAAACCTTGAATCTTCAAGAGAACCCATCAAACAGCCGAAAACCCTAATTCTGCCACTGACTTGCCGACAACACACTGGGAATAGTCTACCAATCACTGAAAAGTGAAGTGCTAAAAACGGGGACATTACAGTCCGCCCTTCCCAAAATTGCTTGTCCTCAAGCAATACCACCATAACTCCAGAAAACTTAAGACTGATCCATACCAAAACAAGTATGATCCCATGTTCCCAAACCCATCTTAGGAAGGACCCACCATGCCGATGCTGCACCACTTTGATCACATCAGTGAAAACATCATGCCAATGCTGCACTTACCTTCCTTGTAACCCCAAAGTGTTACCATCCATGATACTCAAACTGAAAGATCTTAAAGGACTAAGATCAATATCATGTAACATCTCATGTCCACAATGCCCCGAAGTAACAGTATCAACCATACTACTGTCAATCACAATTCTAAGCAATAGGAAAGATAGTCTACTCAACTCAAAATTGAACTCCTCAGCATACCTCCACATGGTAACAAACGGAACCATGACTGCAAATGTGACATCTTCAAATCTTCTTGCAAGGAGGAAGACAATCCTTTGCAAGAGCGCAACAAATTCATAATCATGACTCCACATGAATTCCCTATGCCTCAACTGAATTATCATGGCACAACTATGAAGTCTGAAGAAGTTTTTCACAATTCCAACCCCAAGAGTTTGAAAATGTAGAATCAAAGCATGGGGTAGCTCGCTGTCATGAACCAATAATGAAAATAAACCATTAGAGTTTGCATCACAAACCTCCAAAGTGGCTGAAAAACACGCTAAAGCCATCTCCATCAGAAAACTACCACTTCTTTGATCGGGAGTGAGGAACGAACTCTCCTGAATGAAAGTAACTCCATAAGTAAGGTGGCTGGTCTGCCTCCAACCAGCAAGCTCGTGTCTCAAAATCTGCTCTTGTCTAAGCTGAAAGTCACTCCCAAGAACTACCGATCGTTGATCTCTCCAACCCATATTCAAAATTTCTCTCCAATCCATTTGTTGATGAACAAACGGAACCATCAAGTAGCTGGAAAAGAAGGGAACAACTTCAACAAATCTGGAAATTTGATCCTTATCCCTCCAAAAGTCATTTCCATATGTAATAAACTCTATCAAGCCAAGTTGAGGATCCCAAATATGGATACCCAACTGAAGATGATTTCCAACGCACTGAAAAGAAAACTCAATACATTCCCAATTGTTAGTCAAAACCAAGTGCATACTCATGAATCCCTGAAACCAATTCCTGATAGCGTTCACATTTGTGGAACATGAAACAAATGTTGTCTTCAATCCAAAGTCCAAAAACGGACTAGTTTGAACCCAAACATCGTTCCACCCAAGGGATATATATTGTCAAGAGTGCCAACACCGGTTTTAGGTCTGCTCTTCCCCCATTCCTCATGAGTAGTAGATCTGAAATCATCACTCCTTTCTGCTGTAATGAAGTTACCAGCAGCTACCACAACTTGTCTCATCAACATCTTAATGTCGTAGATGTTGAAATTACCTTGCTTCGACACCTCCCATATGGTATCTTCACCCTTGAGCCCACTTATGCATTCATTACTAATCAACAGACGTGGCACTTCCTCATGGAGTGATATCAAAGCATCCAAGCACTGGAAACCATGCTTAGTCTCATTCTCCATTTCATCTTCCATCTCATAGAGAGGATTGTCATAATCTTCCTCATCACCTTCTTCAAAGAGAGGATTGTCAAAAACTTGAAAGTTATTCCATCCATCTTGCTGATCCAAATCTGCACTTGTAACTTCAGTCCTTCTTGTGAAACCTTCAAGGTCAAACTCTTCTCGAAGACTATCAAGCTCACAAATTACTTGCTTGATTTCTTCGGCTTTATGTGCATTCTCTTGCTTTGTGAAAAATTTGAAATCAACAAACTGATTTTCTACCTCCATTAATGCCATTTGAGTTTCTTCCAGCGTAGCTCTTGTTGATTCAAACTCCAGATAAAGTTCATCAAACTTCCTCTCTCTATCTTGAAAAGCACAAATGGTCTTCTCTGCAACTTCAATGGCACGATCACAATCTTCAACCAAGTGCATGTACTCAGACTTCAAGGTTACCGAAGAGTTTCTGATAAGTTGCAGATTAGGAAGAGCAACTTCATCTTTCACTCCTCTTTGTCTCTCTTCAAGTTGAGCCTTCCAGTACAACTCTTCAACCATGCCAAGTGTGTGATCAAATAGGGATAGAGCTTGCACTTCCTTGTCAACGGACACCTTGAAGTATCTATCCCAATCAAGAAAATTCAAAGATAGTGAACTGCTGATAGGCTACAACTGAAAATTAGAACCTTGTCCCTTGTCTTTGCTGCCCTCATTGCTGCTCCAACATTCTTGTTCTTCACCATTGACTAGTGGAGGATGCTCATTGTCATAAAAAACATCATACTTCACAAATTCTTCGACCCCAAGTTTGCAATCAGCTTCTTGAATTGGTAAATCAGCCTTGTGTTCTAAAACCACTTTAAACCTTTCTTCTTCAAGAGTCATAAGGTCTTCTAGCTCTTCATCCACCTCACCATCTTCTAGATCAAAGGCTATGACAGCCCCTAACTCGAACAGAGAATCATTGAATGTTGTTCTGAAAGTTTCGGCAGTAACAACATCCTCCTTGGTGGCTGCAACCAACTTGACGGGGTCACCATGGAGCCTTTCAGAGAAAGCTTCTTCATCAAAAACAACTTTTCCTTTTGTGGCCTTCTCATAACTTGCAATGCAAACAAAATTTTGGTCTTCATCAGGATCAAAGGGAAATTCATCCCACAAAGGTTCTTTATCAAACCTTGGTGCTAACACACCCGGGTCTCAAATGCTAGTGGGTTGATTAGGATGATCAACAGGAAAAAGCTTATCATGCTCCTCCTGAAGTGATGACTCCTTAAATAAGTCAACTCCCAAATAACTTAAGTTGATAACATCAAAATTATTTCTCTCCAATGGCTCAGTTTGCTGCTCAAACCCAATGTCACCACCATAGTGAATTGAAGAATCTTCAATGCTTGCTGTTTTGAAAACTTCACTATCGTTATCTTCTTTATGAGGGAGTATGCCCTTTGATTTCTTCATGTGGAACTTCTTGAGAAGTTGGGGCAGCAACATGAAGAGAATCCTTATTTACCAAATCTTCAATATGATCTTGTTTGGACTCTTTGGAATTATCTCCATCATCATGACCACTAATCTTTCCTGTATCATGCTCTAATTTCTCCAAAAGTGGCTTCAATTTCTCCTCACATTGATTAAACAATTCCTTAATCAACATAGCAGCAATAGGAGAATCCTCTTCTTCATGTTCATATGCGTCCAAGAGGCAGGATTGGACACTAGGTGGAATTTCATCAACCTCATTAATGGTGAGAACGAGAATATTCTTCACGGCTGTAATAACATCCTCTTCCTGCTCACTCCAAGTTGAAGAGAAGAGATAATTAAACAAACGATAGATCTTAACTTCCATCTCTAAATCTATCAAAAGGTGGAAAACTCTAATTTCTGAAAAGGTCTTCAATATAGCAGCTCTTCTTGAAAACAATTTATTTCCTGTTTCATCTAGGTCTTGAAAACTCTCCACAATCATATTCAGAATGATTTTCATGGTTTCATCATCATAGGGTGTCAGGGGAGCCGTAATTCTCATCATCTCCATGAAGCAAGAAGAAGCCAACAGCTTGGTTTCTTCATCTGGATGTCCCAACCAATAGGGCTGTTTTAAAAAGGTCACTGCAGGTGTCAATGCCAACTGCATCAAATAAGAAGGTGGTTGCTTCACCTGGCTGAAACATTGTTCCAACATTTGAAGATTTTTCTCTTCATCTTCCCTTGACTGAAATTCTTTGCCAAGTCTTTTCCCGGCCATATAAAGTGTCTTTTCCAGTTTCATCTCTTCTTTGTTAGCCATGTTTAACTGCCACTTCTAAACTGAACTGAACTCTGTTCTGACCTGTGGTGTAAAAACTAATTTCTCTGTCATTCAATTGTCAACTAAACCTTGTTGGGCACAGGATGGCAGGATCTTGGCTCTAATACCACTGAAATATCCTGAACCAATTTTTTTCAAATTTTGCCAAGTACACAACAATGCAGAAAGCACCCGTTAGGGTTAATTCAATCAAACCAGCAGTTACAATTAACTCGTTGCCAAGAATGCGCATTCAATCTCAACAAGAGAGAGGCTGTCATATGGCTAGAGGATCATCAGTACATTAATTCAAACTGCAACTGGAACATAACTCTAACCAAGAATGTGTCCATGGTGGAGGATCATATGGTCAGAGGATCCCTATCACTAATATTGCTGAAAGTAACTCAACACCAAGTATGTGCTACTCAATCCAGGATGGAAAAGAGGCGACCATATGGTGGAGATATTAAACTATAATGCAACAGAAGTAAATAGGCGGCAAGCCAGCCTCTTCCACTTATTCAGTGGGCAAAACAAAGTATGAAATTAGCAAGAATAAGAAAGATGCTGACAGTACTACTATTTAGCTTACAATATATTGAAGAATGTCTGTCAAGAGCACAAGATTAGAGCTGCAAAGTGTTGCAACAAGATAGAAGATTCTCCCTTGCTTAACAATTGCTCCAGGACCAAAATATCCACTCAAAGACCAATCTCAATGTTCTGTTTTGTGACAGACCTGCTCCAAAAAAGCTAAAACAGCAACACAAAAATTCATTAAACCACTCACTACTCCCTCAATACTCCACAAAAAGACCCCAAACCAAATGCAAAGGACTCCTAGAACAAGGGCGACCAAGTTGCAAGCAAGAAACTACACCCAAACCCCCACCATTATTTAATACGCTTCCCAATACACTCCAAGAGGGCCTGCCTGGCAAATAGAGGCGATTTTCTTTATAAATGCAAGCTCTCAATATTAAAATCTGCAAATTAGCACAAAGGGGCGCCCAACCTAAAGAAGATGAAATGTGCATTACCCAGAACGAAGATATTTTTATTTTTCAATATATGAGTGAAAACTACAAATCAGCTATGATATCAACAACTCCAGAAAATGATATGAAATGCAAATAATTGAACTACAAAGCATTAACTCAAACAACAATGCAACCTCACTACAAAATCCACTCAATAACTAGCAAACCTCTCCACTAGGTGCTATCTCTCAAGCACGAAGTTGAGCCAAGGCTAGGAGGCATTCATTCCTCGAAGCAGTCCAACACCATTTCGGCAGCATAACATTACTCAAGATATCAAATGTCAAAATGAAGACCCAAATCTCCTTTTATAATTTTGAGAGGACCCTCCAGAAGCTTCTAGAAAAGAAACCCTAAGTTTTAAATTTTGAATTCAACCTTTTCCCTCCAAGAGAAGGCATCCCACTTTTCAAGCAATATTTTACTTTACTTTTAAATTAATCTCCTCCTCCAAGAAGGGGTCCAACTCAAGCATGGAATAGACCTTTGAATAATAATAAATTTCCTCAATGAAGCACCCACCCATGAAAAACACCTTTTAAGAACAACTTGAAGTGATGTAGCTAGGCCAAGGGGGGGGTCAACATTAAAATATAACATTAACATAACATTATTTAAATAAATGAACTTATCTCTCTAGAATGCACCCCAAGGCCAAAATTGATCAAACCAATTGAATTGACTGAAGAGGGAGCCTGCTGAGCTGATGTTGACTAGACCACTGCTAAAAATAGTAAATTCAAGAAGTTGCTCAGAATGCAATGCATGCGACACCATTGCGAATCTTTCTGAAAACCCAGAAGGAATCCAGAATCCAAACATCCAAACTCTAACAAGCAAAACCTTGAATCTTCAAGAGAACCCATCGAATAGCCGGAAACCCTAATTCTGCCACTGACTTGCCGACAGCACACTGGGAATAGGCTACCAATCACTGAAAAGTGAAGTGCTAAAAACGGGGACATTATATGTGAGCATGCACGTCCTTATTCAAAGCAAGTTAACTAGAAAACTACCATCAGTTAACGAAAACCCTAAACGAAACTCCAACTATACATAGATGTTTCCAAGATAGACATGCATGAGATGTGGAACGAGTTAACTCAGAAAGGAGTGTCGAGTTAACTGCTGTGTCTGATGTCTATCCTGAAGAGGTGGGATGTCCATGATCTGGAGTCTATTGGCTATGATCTCAAGCAAGTAAACCCTCCACGAGGTTGTTGACTGCATCACTATCTGGAGATTATCACATGTCTTAACTGTCAATTCACTGCTTGTCAACAACTTGAGCAATCCTGGAAATACTTCAATAGGCAGTTCATCGGCCGGTAACTCTGGCGGCTCCGTAACTAGAGTGATGGCCTCTATTTCTTCTGCAACTTTATGCTTCTCATACTTCTCACGTTTTTTCATGCCTTTCTCTATAAAAGAGTGGTGCATGATGAAACCGCGAAGTTTGACTGCAAACCCTCTAGTTGTGAGAAATGCAAATGAACTTGCTGCACATGTAGAATTCCAATGGTATCAACCCTCTAAACCGGCCTTGGAAGACAATCAACTATACGATGCATGAAACCATGTGAACTTGAGTGACTATGCCTGTCAACCCTCCAGATGTGCTTGATGCAAATTGGTTTCAGCTTTTCTGATGAAATCATGAATTAAGAACGATTTGGTCTCGAATTCAGTCTGCGTGAACTGCATTCTGGAAAACTCACTTGTTGATTGCAAACTTGACTATATTCTGACAACTTTCTTTGAAAGCTGAAATGTCACTTGATGAGGCTAAAAATAGCTTATCGGAGGGCAATTTTCACCAAAAATTCTGAGATATGGGTTTTCTCCAGAAAAAGATTCTAAAACAACCCAGTACGTCGGAATTGCAAAAAAATGACTTCTACTCCACCATGCAAAGGAATTTTAGTTGAAAAAATCAAAGCCTCGAGAATCGATGCTCTGGAGTAAATTTTCCTGAAAAATTCTAGCACATGGGTTTTGTAGAGGAAGCTATGTTGAACCAACCTAGATGATTTGTTTTGTCAAAAGTCTCCGAATTCTTGAACATGCAAAAGAAATTAAGAAAAGAAATAAAAGAATTTAAGACAGACTAAGTCACTGATTCATTTTTGGATTCAGGTACGGGTATGCGAATCCGGTACGGGATTCGGTCAAAAATTTTTTTGGGGTTGGGTACGGTTTGGTTAATACAAAAAACATATAAAAGTCATAAATATATACATATTTGTAGCAGCAATGAAGTTCAGAATACACCACCATATTAATAGTCAAATAACATAGCAAAAATACATTACCACTTTCATAGTCAAATATTAAAATATTAGTTATACTCGAATGTCATGATATTAAAGTTCAAACATAAAAAATGTCAAGTGTATTCAATCAGCCATTATTGATCATTGATCAATCTGAATCATATGGGTTATCAAAAAGAGCATCATCAACATCATTAGATGCTATATCATATTAACCTATCTTCACTTGAGAAGCAGCTCTTGTTTATCCATATTGTCCCATGCAGAAACTGTATCCATATATATTTAATGTTGGTGATTTGCTGCCTAGTCTCACTTAGGGTTTCACCCTCCATACAAACTCCTTTTCTGTTCTGTAGAATATTATTTATATACTCTTGTGTTGCTTTCAACATTCTGGAATAAACTTTCATTGATGTATATCGGCAGTAATGGATGGACAGTAGTATGAAAATTTGCTTGAAAGGAACCTCCATGTTAAGGATTTAATATGTTCGTTCTTTCTAGATTGAGGTTGAGGGATCTGTCATTTTCAGACCAATATAAACAGCTCATTGCATGATGAAAAAATATACCATGTTGCCAATTTTTGCACAGACGGGGAAAAATGTCAAGCTTTCAGGTCCTTGTCAGGCAAAGATTAGGGTTGGAATGAATATTTTATTATTTAGAAGTCAACTTTTAGTCAAAAAAAAATTAAAAAATGCAAAAAAAGGCACTTTTTTCATGGCCTCGGCATTTTGTCGTCTGGATTCGAGTCAGATTCGCTTCGGATTCGGTTGGGCAAATCTTGGATGAATCCACATTGGCATTTCAAATCCATGGTGAATCCACAGTGTAATTTTTGTACCTTGTCTGAATTTGAATCATACCAAATCCGAATTTCGAATTTGGTACGAATCGTATCGTATCCAAAGGCTGGGAGTGACGAATCGGTAACATAGAAGACAAAAGATAGAAGTTTTTAATGCTTTTCTTCTACTAAAATCGCCATCTTGTCTTGATGTTTGTTGATGAATTTGGACTTGTGCTTGCAAAAGAATATTTTTGATGCCTTTGAAAATTGACTGTTGATGAAATTCGCCAATCTCAAGAAGAAATGCGCCTTCTGCTCAAGCTATATGAGAGAAATAATGGACGCCATGTTTGAATAAAGAGAAAATCGTAGCATTATGCTGCCACTGCAAGCTTTAAACCCTGATTTAAAAAGAATTCTTTTGATTGGACCCCACTTAGTTGAAGTGCCACTGATTTGGAGTCCTGGAAGAATAAAATAATAAAATATTTAGTTGTCCCTTACATGCGAATTTGCAATTTAATATTAAAAAGGTCGCCAATATTAGAATATTGAAGAAAATTGCCCATTAAAGCTTGCATGCAAAAAAGCTGAAATTTAATATTATTTTAATGAGCTAACTGAAATCTCTTCTTCCGGGTGCACTCAAAAAAATTCACTGATTCCGAAAAGTCCAAATTTGACTCTTTAGGCTTCCCCTAGCAACAGTTATGAGATTTTTCGCTAACTTCCTATTTTATAGCTTACTGAAAAGTCATGATTGCCCCTGTTGAGCTCTGATTTTTGGAAGCTTGACTGATGCTGTGATTGAGCTGAGATATCCACCGCGAGGCCAACAAAACAAAGATGAAATGTCTGCTAGGAGCTGCAATTGCTAAAAACGACATTTGATGCCTCAAAAAATTAGGTGCCTTTGATTAAATTGATGCAAGATCTCCAGACTTAACCATTTCTCTGTTTTGCCATTTTACGCTTCAAACTGCCGCTGCCAGTGAATGATGAGTCCTGCCGACTGGATGATGGATCCATTGCATAGTTAGAAGAATTACACAACCAATGACTGTCTATAAGGCATCTGAAAGCTGAGTTAAGGACCCCAAAATCAAGGGCGCCCCTAGCCTGTAATAGTGCAATTACCATTTTGGTAAAAGTGTAACTTTCATCTGAACACCATACTTTGACCCCTGACACCGGGCGCTGGAGTGCTCTGATTCGCGCATCGTCAATCTCATTGTGTAGCTATAGAAGCCTTGGGAAGAGATGTCTCTGGAGGTGACGAAGCAAGAAAATTGCTTCTAAGACCTCAAAAGGAAGGGCGCCTTTTTCAAGGGAGTGTGTAATTCCCACACAGCCATTTTTCTGGTTATTTGCATTCTTCAGCAATCTCCATTGACCCTTCATGTACAGGTGTTTGACAAATCCCAAGGGCTAATGATTGGATTCATTGGATAGCTAGGAGGATTCCGCACAAGTCTCGTGAAGACTATGACTACTAAAAGCCTCATCTAGTAGGCCAAAAAGCTAGGCGCCCCTGGCCTATAGAGGTATAGGTTTGTATTTCTACTTTTATCCACCCTCTGTTTTACGTGTCTAGTAGAACCATTGTCATGATCACTCAACATGTCTGATAACCTCGCGAACGGGTGCATCGCGGAACTAAACTGGATTAGAAAAGATCTCCGGGAGACGGACATAGCAAATTCAATCATCTGAGGGGTCAAATTCAAGGGCACCCCTAGGCTACAGGGGTGCAAAAACTGTAAATTGATAGTCCTCTGTGATGTGTAACCTCTTCGTACCTTCTACTTCCGCCTTCGATTGCCCAAGTTATGCAACTCGAATGATTTCGCTTGATAGCTTGCTAGAAAGCTGATTGAATTCCGAAGAGATTGAATGTATTTGCAAGCAAAAGCAACTAAATCTGGGCCTTTAGAATGAAGGGTGCCCTTGGGCTACAAGGGCGCAGATTTTCTTTTTGCTAGATATTCTTATCTGTTTTGCGCTATGTAATTCACCATTCTAACTATTGAATTGACCTTGTAGGGGTATTCCTCTGTCGTGAAGTATCTCTTCAACATCTTTCATCATAAAATGTCTTGCTTTGAGTTTCAAGAGTAGGTTTTAACACCAGGTATTGACCAATTGCCATTAACGATTGACATTACATTGACCAAAGTACATACTTGGTCATCATATGCCTTATTTATGATTGAATCTTGCCTTGTCTTGCGTGTGATATATCTGCATCATGTTTGCATTAACATTGTCCGTTGATGAGTTCGTAAGTTGGTGGCTAAAGCCAGATTGGACAAATACGTTAAATTTTTTGACATTCCCAAAAAATTGGGTTAAAATCACATGGACAAGGGCAAAGATGCCCTAGTCCTAACCTAGGATTGCAAACAAAATATGAAAAGAGACCCTACATAGTCTTGCATGGTTGTCTAAGACCTTCACAAACTCAATTAAGACACCTAAAATCAAAATCCAAAACTTACATTTTTTAGGTTGCTGGATGCTCTTGCATCAATATGTGATTTATCTTTTACATGATAGCTACAACAATCTATTGTATTATGTGTACTAACGTTTTGCAGGTCGCCAACACAATTCAATCATCCATCGATCATCTTCTTGTAGAAACTTGTGTTGTGACATCATTTTGATAGGAATTTCATACTTAAGGTAACATTATCAATTATCATTTGTTTATTACAGTCAATTATTGTTTATTTTTCCTCTACCCGACTTAAGGTAAGCACTGTCTACCATCATCATTTGCTGTTTGGGGAGGTGGGAACATGAAAATTAGGGTTCAACTGAGGCAAACTCCTATACAACACAACCCTTTCTTGTATTTTCGAGTGTGTAGGTTACTTCCAAAACTTTCGTCAACAAAAAGTTGCAGAAAAGTGTAGAGCAGACTTGTACCTTCATATCCCTATTTCAAGCATTGAAAAATTCTCGATTTTGGAGAAGGGCATTCGCAGTCTTGCCCCTTCAGTTTAGGCTCCAACTTTATGCACAAGTGCCCTTCTATCGGCCTTTTCTAAATATTTGTCTAATATTTATTGTGTAGGGACATTGTTGTTATTTGTTCTATTATCCATGTGTGTTATGTTTGCTTTATGTGTGTATTATGTGTGTTGTCATATCCATGTTTGCTTTATGTGTGTGTTATATGTTTGGTTCATGTATTTCTTGTTTGTCTAGTGTATTCTGCAGCTGTGTGCTTTGTGTACCTTGTGTTTGTGCTTCATGTATTTCGTGTGTTTGCTCTGTGTATTCTTTGTATGCATCGTGTTTGCCTTATGTATGCTTTTGTGTATTGTTTTATGTGTACTCCATTGATTATTGTGTACTGACATTGTTATATGTTCTATATTCCGTGTGATTGTTATCTTTGCTTTATGCGTGTGTGCTATGTTTATTCTGCTTGTGTGTGGTTCGTGTATTCTGCTTGTGTTCTTCATGTATTTCGTGTGTTTACTGCGTGTATTTCTTGCGAGCTTTGTGTATTCTTTGTATGCATTGTTTTTGCCTTATGTATTAGGAGCAACAGATATGAAAGACCACCCAAAGAAAGTCTATGCTCATTACGATCACTAGGACAAATGCAGGGCATTCAGATGGACTGTTAAGTATATATGATATATTTTTTGTTTCATAAAACAGGTCTTATTTACTCTGTAAAAGTATTGAAACATATGGTTTGGATGGGTTAATTTTTTATGAACAATGGCTGTTGCGGGGAGTCCTATGAATATTTGTATGACCAGCGCTGTGAGGAAGTGCTGAAGTTTTACTCTTATTTTTCTGCTGGGCATTTATCTCTATCTCATCTAGTCTTCAATGAGGAGAAAAAGGTAAGATTTGTTGCTATTATATATTGAGTTCTTTTGTGGGTTTCAAAAATGATAAATTGATATAAACTTGCGTACACAATTTCAAAAGGAACTCATATGCATGTAGTGTTAAACGAAAGCCATCTCTAGGGGTTCAAATCACATACTCAGTAGTTCAACGGAATGAGTTCAAGTGGTAAAAGCAACAGGGCTTCCAAAGAGTTTCAGGTTTAAATCCTCAACAGACATTGTAAATTGTAAAGAATTGGTTGATTAGTACATCCAACTTGTGAGATGCAGGGCATGCCAAAGGCACGTGCACTTCAATCAACAAGGTCAGGTGCAAGGCCCAGGTGATGAAGAGGAGGGAATATCCATCAATTATGGTATTCAAGCCCTATTTGGATTTTACTAAATCAATAAAAATCACAGGCAGTACACTGTGGGAATCTTGGTGCAATCCCCACTAGGATCGCTAGCCCTCTAGCTAGAGTTCTTTATCCCTGGTGCCTATCTTCAGTTGAAAAATCTGTTGTATACTGAACTGGTAGATACTATAATGTGTAAGAAATTAGACATTAGAAATATGAAAAATAGGAAATTACAATTAGAAATATCCAAAGCAAAATGTAAATCCACAAATAAGTTGTTGTATAAGGCAGGAACTAGGTTCACTGCAATAATTTTCCTTAAATAAGCTTTGAACTTGGGCACATTAATATGGATGGTCATGTTGGCGTAAAATCTAACACCTCTGGAGTGCAGGTTTGTACGGACAGCTATGTACACTACGCAATGAGTGCTCTTCAAATTAGGAGGGGAAGCTCCCTCGTTGTGCTGGAATGCATGGAAAAGAAAAGTAATCTAAGTCCTATCTTTTTGTTCTCATTAGAAGGGCACAAAGGTTAGAAAACCAAACGTTGCAGCTAAAGGATTTTCTGGTTTTCATGATCATTAACACAATAAACTAACTACTTTAAATCTATCCGGTTCCTCAAGAAAACAGAGCATGAGGAAATGGGGCAGGGATTGACTATCGGACGATAAACGAGTTTAGACTCTCTACTTGAAGGCAAGGTGGCGCAACTATCATCTCAATCTAAACAAGCTTATTGGGCACAAAACAGATTTAAGAATTCACCAAGATGACCTTATGAAACCCTGTGTGGCATAACACTTGATCAAAATAGTAAAAACTTCACAAAACAGCCTTTATCATTACAATCTCACGAAACCCTAACAGCATAACAGAGTTGACCTCAATAAGGTAATATGTTCAAAGCAATGAGGATCTAACTATGGGAGGAATTTACCCGCGCCAATCTTGGAACCCTATGTGGCATAACACTTGATTGAAGTAGTAAAGACTTCACCAGCAATTTATCATCACAATCTACGAAACCCTATGTGGCATAACATGATTGAAATGATAAAAGATTCCTGAACATAAAAAGAATCCACCATTACAATTGCATGAGCCTATGTTGGCATAACACTTAATCATAGCAATGAAGACATGAACAAATACCAAGAAGAACAATATTGTGAGGGCAAGGTAGTATGACATATATTTCTCTCTCAAGCAAAAGTTATTTACAAATGAGCATAGCTCTTATTTATATACATCAAGGTGTAGGAACCCTAAAAATCACCTTGTGTCATCTCAATTCTTGCAATGCCATGCAAGCAATCATTAAACCCTAATTAAATTAAACTATCTGGATCAATTTGAGAGCCACCCTTAGTTTATTTGGGAAACATTTAATCTAAAATGGACAATTGTCGAGCATGCGTCATATTGAAAGAAAGGATTAGCGAGAAGAGACTAACATCGGTTAACGTAAAACCTAAATGAAACTCAAATGAATGAGGTGAATCTCGAGGAATGAATATGCATGAGGTGAGACAGCCAGTTAACTTGAAAGGGTAACACCAAGTTAACTCCTGTGTGTAATGTCTATCCTGAGAGGTGGAAACTGAAGTCTACTGGTCGCGATCTCGAGCAACCAATCCCTCAACGAGATTGTTAACTGCGTCAACATCTGAATAGCAGCAACTTGAGCAATCTTAGCAATCTTTGCACACTCGAACTAGCATTTCACTGACTGGCAATTTTGGCGGCTCCGTGACTGAAGTGATGACCATTATCTCTGAAAAACTCGCCTGTTGACTGTGAACACGGCTATATTCTGACAACATTCGAGAGCTAAAATAACTGCTGAAGCTACACAAATAGCCTTTAGAGAGGATTATTTTGAAAAATCTGAAGATAGGTTTTTGTCCCGAGAAAGGGATTCGAACAACTGAGCGTCCAGTGCGAAAATCACGACTTCCATGACCAAATGCAAGAGTTTTTAGGTTGAAAATTAGAAACTTCGAAACGAATGCTCCGGGGAGTTAAAATTCTACGAAAAAATCAAGCATACGATTTTTTAATTGAGTATAAATGATCGGAATCTTTGGGGAGACTTGTGAATTTTTTTAATTCGGGAACTATGCGAATTGAAATCTGAAGCTCAGTTGAAGGACGTTTTTATTATGTCTTCTTCTGTGAAAATCGCTCAAGATTTCTTTGAATTGCTGAGAACTGTAAACTTTAACCTGCAAAAGAATGTGATTGGAGAAATTGCCTTTGCAAATAGATGAGAAATCTGCCTTTGTTTGAGAAATACGAATCTCCCTTGAAAATACGCCTTGTGAATGAAGAAAAACGAATTTTGCTTGAAAATACGCCTTTGCCTTGAAGAAAAACGAATTTTGCTTCAAAATTATGAATTTCCTTTGACAAAATTTGCCTTTGAGAATTACGATTTTCCCTTTGAAGAAAATATGAATCTCCTTGAAAAATACGAATTCTCTTGAAAATATGAATGATAAATGAAGAAGGCGCCATGCTTTAAAGAAGATGAAATTCGCATTAATCTGACAACTGCAAGAATTCAAAACCCTGACAATAATAGAAGTCCTCTGATTGGTTGCCCTTCAGTTGCACTGCCACTGACTGGAAGCTCAAATAATAATAAAATATTTATTATCATGCAATTAGCAAGGGTGCTAAAAATAGAAAATCGCCATCTTCAGTTGACAACCCGGGTGAAGCTCTGAGATTCATTGTGAGACTTAAACGATTCCGAAAAGTCATCTCTTGAGCACATAGGTGTCCATTTGCTCAAGATACTTCATTTTACTAACTCCCTATTTAATAGCTGACAGCACTGTTACAACTGGCCAACTTCGACACTGATTTCCGGATGACCGGGTGATGCTGAGACTGATCTGAGATATTCATCGGAAAGCCTATTGAACAAGGAAGAAATCTTCTGGCGGGAGACATAGCGCAAAAATCCATGGATTTAACTCCATGTGAAAATTAGCGCACTGATTAAATTGCTTTACGGTTCGAGACAGCCATTTTCTAAACTGCCCTCGACACTTCAAGCGAGCTGCGCGAGTGAACCCTCGTCTGAGGCGAAGCTCGCGCATGGCGGAGATATTACGCATCAACGGTACATGCACGCGACACGAGCGTGTTAAGGGCCTCAAAAGTAAAAGCGTCCCTGGCTCTAGGTTGCACTGGTATGATTTTGACGAAAGTCGAGCTTTCACCAAAATACCCTACTTTGACCGCTGATATCTGGAGCTGAGATGACCCGATTTAGGCACTATCTGTTTTAACGGACAGCCAAAAGGGCCTACAAGAGAAGTCTCTGGAAGTGACGAGGCAAGAAAACTGCTTCTAAGACCTCAAAAACTCCAGTGCGTATTTTAAATAAAATTACCGCTCCCAAACTTCGCCATTTTCCGGATATTATCACTTTGCAGTATTACACCAAAGACCTCGCACGCACGAGCGACTGCCAAATGCTGAAGGCTGACGACTGTGCTCGTTGGAAAGATAAAATGATAAAGCTCAATAGTCGTGAAGACTTCGAACGTGAACGGGCTCATCTGACAAGCCTAAAGGCTAGGTGCATCTAGACTGTGAAAATACACTGAAATTCATTTGTTGGTTCGCCCTGTAATGTCCCCTTCTCAAACCTGATCTTTCAAGTGACCGTTGGCCTTTTCTTTGGGAACCTGAAGGCTAGTCGGAAGATAAATTAGGGTTTCCTATTTTTGAGGAGGTTATTGCTCAGAGATGTTGGATTCAATGGCGGATCCTTTCTGGGTTTTCAGAGAGCTTCGCAGTGGTGTGTTCATCTCGGCATTCTGAGCATTTCCCGGAATTTACTATTTTTAGTAAATTCTATTTTTGGCAGTTTAGCAGTTGGGTCCAGCATGGTTGACTTCCTATGTCAGTTTGATCAGCTGACTTGGTCATTATTGGCTTCAGGGCACAATTGGAGAGATAAGTTGATATAATTAATTAAAAAGTCAAGTTTTAATATTATATTCGGACATTGACCCCTTGGTCTAGTCTATTGACTTTATGTTGTTTTGAAAAGTGGGCTTTTTGAGGGTGGCGCCTCATTAAAGATTATTTTATATTTTACATTTTATCCAAAGTCAAAACAAGCTATAAAGGGGACGCAATTATTAAAGTATTGATTTTAATTAAAAAGTCAATATTGAGCTTGAAGGAAATGGATGCCATCCTTGAAAGAGATTAGGGTTTTTGCCTTGAAGAGGAGATTAGGGTTTTGAGAAGTCAACGAGAAAGTTATAAAAGGAAGGCTTTGATCATCATTTGGGATCTTTTTGTCTATGCTAATGTTATGCTGCCGAAACGGTTGCGGAATTGCTTCGAGGAATGAATGCCTCCTAGTTTGGGCTCGACTTCGTGCTTGAGAGACAACACCTAGTGGAGAGGTTCGATTATTTAAGGTAGATTTGTGAGTTCATTTGTATTCGTGCTTTGTATTCAATTTGGTCTTGTTAAGTAAGTTTGCATTTTAGAGAGTTTTCTGTATTTGCTGATTTGATACAGCAGATCCATATTTTTACTCATATCTCAAAAAATACCAAAATGCTAGTTCTGGGTATTGCATCAATCTTTAAGTTTGTAAGGAGCGTTCATTTTCTCCAATTTATAGATCTTAATGTTGTGTATTGAAATTTTAATGCCAAGTTGAATTCTTCAGCTGGGCCGTACCATTTCCTTTTCTTGGGATTTGTGTCTTTTAAAAGATTCAAGGTTTGGTGAAGTTCTGTGGTCCAAGTTTGGTCGCCTCCTCCCTAAGGGTGTTATGCATTTGTTTTCAAGTCAATAGAGTTAGTAACGAGAGAGATAAGTGCATTTTAGTGAGTTTAAAGGGTGCTGGTTTGATACATTAAGCTACAGGTCTGTTAAATCAGATTAAAGAAATCTGCATTTTCTTTGGGATTGGTGTTAGGGAATCCTTAAGGCTTGTGGAAGACATCTTCGTTGTTGCATCTCTATTTACTTCTCTGGTTGTATCGAAAGCAAGGTGTTGTTTAACATATTGCAAGCTGCTGGTTATATGATAAAAAGTGTAGATCTGATTATGACAGTCCGAGAAATCTGCATCTTCTGATTTGGGTTTGGCATTGTGGTTAACTTAAAAGCTTGAAGTAGATTTATTGTTGAATGCACCAATTGAAAGGAATATGATATCTTGACATTGCAGGCAATGATTATATATTGTAAACTGGCAGTAGTACTGACCAGTATTCTTTAATATTGCATTGTCATTATTTGTAATACTCGTCCTTGCTTCAGTACTAGTTTGAAATAGTTATAACTCCGCCCTATGGTAGCTACTTCCCATTCTGGGTGAGCAAGCACATTCTGGGTGTTGAGTAGTTTCAGCTTTCAGCATTTCATTTCAAGCTTTGCGTTCTGTAATCACTCCGTCATATGGTCGCCCCTCACTCCGCATTGGATTGGGTAGCACATACTTGACGTTGAGTTCTTTTCTGCATTTAGAATAGAAGACCCTCTGACCAATGCTCGCCATCATCGGCGCCATACTGGTTAGAGTTACAGCATAAGCAGTTTGTTTTAGATCCTCTGACCAATGCTCGCCATCATCGGCGCCATTCTGGTTAGAGTTGCTTTCTTGCACGTTTTGGTTTATCTTCTAACCTTAACGGGTGCACTGCTTTGTAATTTGTAAATTGATAAAACGAAAAAAAATTGGCTCGGAATATTTCACGCCCGTAAAATTACGTGCTTTGTAGAATCTCCGCCACGACCACCTGAAACGTCGGATTGACAAGCAGAATGGTGCGTCGCGGAGCTGAGCTAGTGTATTACTGATGTCGTGAAGACTCTGTCTGCAAATTTTGTCATCTGAAGGGTCCTTTAAGCCAGTGCCCCTGGGCTGTACTTGCACTGGGAACAAACGGAGAAGCTCAGAAACGTGAAAACTCCATTTTAAGCTGATCTTTGGATGACTGCCGCTTGAACTCTGAGAGTCGGATGACTATGCTTGATATCTCGTTGGATAAGCAGACTAGCTGTGAAAAAATTGACTGCATCCGGCATCGAAACTTGTTGGTTGGAAATTTTGTATTCTCGTGAAAGCGTACAAAATTGAGATTTCAACCACAGCACGTGAGTTTGAACTCTCCTAATCAAGGGAAGGCTCCCCCTTTAACTAAATAAAACTAAATGGATGGGACAACAATCGTTCCTCTTGTTTCAGGAAAGATTACGTTCTTCTCTCTTCACAGAAAAGACACAGTAAATGTTACTAAACTTATTACAACAGCTATGCAGTGAAATTAAGAGAAAGGAAATAAAGTTTCCTGAAAGCACAAAGACTTCCGTTATTTCCTCCGGGACGGGAAAACAATTCGATAAGCACAAAGTCTTGAAGAATGAAATCCTATCAACCTTTTTCAGAACGATTACTTTATGGAAATATACAAGATAAAACAGCTCAAAGACTGTAATTACAATGTATCTTTAAACTACTCTAAATGAGAAATACTTATGAGCACAAAGACTTATAATTCTTCTCTATTTCTAACACTAACTATGAATTCAATTCTCACATTTACAGCACAAAGTCTGCAAATATTTAAATCAAATCTCTTTTCAGCAATCTTCAACAATTCTCAAGTAATCACAATATAATAAAACAAGGATTCAGCTCAAAGTCTGAAATTCCAGCTTCTTGATATCACTTGAAAATTCACAATATTTCACTATAAAGCTCAAAGACTTTATGAGTACAAAATTCTGCAGAGTTTTCTTGCTTGCTAAAAAGATAAAGAAATACAATAGACCCCTCAAGTATTTATAGGAGGAAGGTCTGGAGAAAAAGGTGGGAGGATCTCAACAAACTTGAGAAAATCTCTCAACCGATAACTAATTGCGATTGACTTATTCAAAATTACAATCCAAATTGTGATTTGTCTTGTAAGATTTTACATGTAATTACATTTTCGAAAATTGCAAGGAAAGAACACTTGCAATTGCAAAATTTGTTTTTACATATATATTGTCGAAAGTAAAATTACATAAAACAATCTAAAACTTTCAATCTGTTTCATTCCTATCTTTGAAAGATAAGAATTTGCTGATGATGGTCTGCAACTCATTTGGATCTGGACCCAACGTGTTCTTGGCCACTGCAACTGTCTTCAAAATTACATCAAAGTATCTGATAGTTGCCAATCTATGCTCTTCATAATTAGTTTGCATTTTCTCAAGGATTGTTTGATGATTGACAAGCTTTTGAATCGAATCCATAGAAAATTGCTCTGATTCCATTTGTTGACGAAGACTGGCTGCCATTTCTGAAGTAACTGAATCAGCTTCAAGTAATTCATCTTCTTGATTTAAAACCGTACATGAGATCTTCTCAAAACTTGAAAGAATATCCTGCTGAACTTCATCATTCATTTCTAAAGTGGCTTGGATATCTTTGATAAGATCTTGAATGACCAATGATCTATTTGTCATAAGTTCTTCAAATTCTATGTACTTTTCTCTATTTGGCAAGATCGAGTTGTTGCATAGAATTTGTAACTTAACTTGATCTATCTCATGCCAGATTTTTAAATCCTTCTCAAGTGATTCCAAACTCTGCTTGAAGGCTTCCAAAGTTTGATTCAGCTTTATCTTTGCTATTCTGACATTTTTGAGAACTTGCAATGTCTTCTCAATCATTGGAATGCTTTTCTCAATCAGCTGAGTTATCCATGAATCAACTGCTTTAGCTTTTTGCGCAATTCTTTCTAATTGTCTAACTGATTCATTTGGAGGAGCTGTAGATAGAGAATCAACTGCCTCTGATGATCCTGTAATCCTTTGAATGACTGAAACCAGCTGAGCATTGTCTTCTTTGAGCTTTTCCTTTTTAGCTAAGAGTTCGTTATAGCTTTGTGTTAAAATTGTCACTGAACTCTGAGCATCCTGCATCATATTGGCATGAGTCTGCTTGCCCAATTCGACTCTTGTGAATCTGTAGTCAGATACCTGCATTTCTTCATGCGGTTTATCAACTAAGGGCTCTGCAATTTCAGCATATTTCATTCTGTTGCTGTCAACAAAAACCTGTGAGACCGTTTTAGCTTTCTTTGCAATCACTGGTTTTGATTTCTTCAATTTTCGGAAATCAAAAATATCAGGAGACACTGCCTGTTTCTTTCTTTTGGGAGCAACTGAATTCAACCATGGAGGAAGATCCAAGGTTGTCACATCTGAAATAGCAACTGCAGTCTCTGTAGAAATGGGCTCAGTTTGTGATACAATAGAAATTCTCGGAGGTGCCTCGGTTTGTACAACAACTATGTTTTGTGCAGAAGACAAATTACAACTAGGATTGGCCATGAAAGAATCAAAGTTTGTTACAGACGTATCAATTTCTGGAAGAGTTGTTTCTGACATGGCTGAAAAGATTGGATTGATATCAAAAATACTCTTGAAGTTACTAGGCAAGTTCATCATGGGAGTATCCGTTACGGATGAAGACTGATGACAAGTCTCTTGTGGTGGAATAGAAGGAACAAAAACGGTGGAAAAGGAATCAACATCACTGTCGATAAGGGACATAGGAGATATGACTGATTCTGGTATTGGAGCTTCAACGTGAGGAGTTATCTCACTTAGAATGGTAGAGGTCTCAAGAACCTCGCCTTCTTCTTGCTGATCTAATACCTGAATCTGCATTTCATTGACTTCTTTACCCTTTTGTGTTTCCCTATCCAATGGTTGTACTGTAGCTCTGCTTACTTTCAGCTTGATTCTGGTACTTGAAGAGGAAGCTCCTTCTTTTGATTGTTCCCTGATTTCTGATTTTAATCCTCTAGGACCAGCTGGGTCATCTTCAGCTCTAACTCTGATTTTGATAGTCTTGACACCTATGCTTTTGAGCCAAGAGTTGGTGTTCGCCAAGACTGATTGGAATCTATCAAAGATAGAGACGGATTCCTTTTGAGACCATTGAATTGTAGGAATGGGAGCATTAGCAACTCCCTGTTCTTCGTACTCAGGATCCAAAATCTGCTTATCATCAATCACTCCTTCCGGAATTAAAGTCAGATTTAGGTCAATTATTTGCTCCAAAGTCAGCCTGCAATAATCCATTTTGTATACATCCTTTTCTGTACGGAGGTCTGCCCAAATGTCCTCAATACGGTGAACATGAGTGAAGGAGGCTCTTTTTATTTTATCCTTCATCCTTCTGTAATCAAAATCCACCCTAGCTTGGAATCTTTTCAATGTTATCTCTTGAAGTTCAGTTTCCATTGCTTTGGCTCTTGAAGAGGTTGTCAAAGAATACCTGCCAATTACCAATGGATTATGTGAAGAAATACCAATTCCAGACTTGTGTTGTGAAGCTTGACGTGAATGAACTGCCATCAATTGCCTTCCCAGCTCCATCAGAACGATCTTATCAGTTGGATATCTCGGGAGCATATAAGGTTGGTCTTCAAAACAGCCAACTCTCATATAGGTGAATGTTGGAAATTGAAGAAACAAGCAGCCATATTGATTTACCTTATTCCAAGCTGCCTCAGATACCCTGTTATTTACCAACTCTTTATCAAACAAACACATAAAATAACTAAAGAAGGCATCTTGAACCCTTCTATAATGTGCTCGACTTGGAATGAAAGTCAGCTGATCATAATATTTCCATACAGGCATGTTGTGACCTTTTTCACACATCGCCCCATTTAAGATGGGGACCCCTAATTTTTGCTCCATTCTGGTCTTTTGGCTTGGGTTTTCTTTTTTCTCTCTCTCTCTGTCTATCTCTTTTCTGAGGTCTGCTTTCTGGGGACGTTCCCGTCTGCAAGTTTAAACATTAATTTGGCCAAGTCTGAAATTAGGGTTTGAGTCTTTCCAGCCAATTTGAAGTCAAATGAGGTGAATAACTTGAAACCTGAGCTTAACGTTCGTGTCAGTATGCTTCCAGCAGGTACTCAGCAAAATTTCATCAAATTCTGAGGTACTTACTATTTTTAGTAAGTGTGAAATTCCAGACAATCTGTCAGCTATTTTGAAATTCCGACAGTCACACAGCATTCAGAGCGTATCAGGCAGCTCACATGCAAAATTTGAGCGAAAACGGACAACTTACTATTTTTAGCAGTCCGGCTTCCGGAGCAAGTTTCAGGGTGCAGATGCAGAGTTTTTCTTTGCATGTCTGCATATTCCTTCTGGGTTTTTCGAGACCTTCGCGATGATATAACATGCAAGACGAGGCGACCACTTTCAGAATTCAGCCTTCCGAGGCGATTTTTAGGGTTTGCATGTCAGGGTTTCTTTTGCATGTCGGGTGATTCCTGATGGGTTTTTCGAAAGCTTCGCGATGGTGTGACATGCAAACAAGGATTCTCACTCAGTAAGGAACTTGCTATTTTTAGCAGGTGTGTCCCGGCAGCCGCCTCCCAGCAGTTCAGAATCACGAGCTGATCGCAGTGCCGCAGAAACGAGAGCAAACAGAGATCTTTTGATACGCATGCAGAGCAAATTAGGGTTTCCAGCTTTGGAGCCTAAAAATAGGCGTAAAAAGTCGAAATTTTCAAAAACCGGTGTAAACCACCGCGATCAGCATTCTTCAGGCTATCTGTTGGTGAAATTTCAAGTCAAACGGAGCACTTACTATTTATAGTAAGTCAATTTGGAAACATGCTAAAATAGTAAATCAGCTGCATGCGTCGATGCCGGCAGTAAGGTCACGTGGTGAGGAGCGCCTCATTCAAATTTCATTCAAATCGGAGCTGTGGAGGTACCAGAAACGAGAGGTTACTATAAATAGCAAAACACTTCTCAAAATGTGCTATTTTTAGTAAGTCAGCTCAAAATGGCAATGTCAACAGGCTAACCAGGTCATGTAGGTCCAGTGGTCAAAATTTCAAGGCAATCTGAGCTTTCGAAGTTTGAGAATCGGAGGATTTAATATAAATAGCAGGGGCATGAACGCTGGCAGAGGAAGGTAAAAAATGTCTAAGTCTGAGTCTCATCCTGTAGCCTACTTCAGATGCGCCCAAGGAGAAATAAGTTGATGAAAATTTTCTAAGTGTTGAGTTCATCCTCCTACCTAGCCCAAATGCGCCTACCTTGAGAGTTTGCATGCTAAAAAAATTCTAAGTTAAAACTTCATCCTGCTCCCTAGCCTAAATGCGCCCACTCTAAGAGGTTAAAAAAAAAAAAAATTTTTTTCTAAGGCATGGAGATATCCTCCACCACCCTCCATTTGCGCCCATCCCTCTCATGTAGCAAATGCGCCCAACAAGAAGTCAAGGCTGGCCGTTGGAAATGTGTCATCCTCCACACATGCTGAAATGCGCCCAAGTTCAAGAGGGTCAAAGCGAAGTCAACTTTTTTTTTATCCTCCTACATGGGCAAAATGCGCCCAAAAGCTGCCATGTGAAGACAAAATAAGGAAGGCAAGGTGGCGTTGCATGTGTTTCATCCACCTCCTTATGCTAAATGCGCCCATGCAGCTAAGGAGTCAACAAGTCAACAAAACTCATCCTCCTCTCACCTCAAAATGCGCCCATCCTCTTCCCTATGCTAAATGCGCCCATGTTGAGGAGTTAAAAGGTAAGTGGATGGAGTAAAAGGTGGTAAATAAAGTGAAAGACACTTCATGGCGTGGTAAACACAAGGCAAATGATAGGCGTTTTCCTCTCAAAGTGTG
Source organism: Sequoia sempervirens (assembly GCA_007258455.2). Lineage (NCBI taxonomy): Eukaryota > Viridiplantae > Streptophyta > Pinopsida > Cupressales > Cupressaceae > Sequoia > Sequoia sempervirens. The sequence goes on from VDFB02001853.1 coordinate 49,457, forward strand.
ATATGCGCCTATGTTGAAGGGAGTTATAAGGTGTTAGAAATATTTTCTAAGGCGTTGAAATGTTTGAGGGTGGTGAGTGAAATTAATGTGCTAGGCGTTAGAGAATAAAATGCCTAAGTGTTGGAAAATGGTGCCAAGTGAAAAAAAAAATAAAAAATTTCTAAGGCACAAAATATTTTTCCCCTTAGAAAAATGCTTAAGTCTGGAGGGGTGAAGGAATTTTTCTTGAAGCACAGATGAGTCGCCCGAGGTGAAGTCAGTGAATGCCAGCTCCACAGGATTGATAAAAATTTTCCAAGTGAGAGCAAAATTCTCAGAAGGGATCGAAGAACGAGGACAAAATTGTTGAAAGAATAATTTTCTAAGGTTCAAAATTCAGAGAAATAAAATGAACCCGTTCGTTGTGCACCCATGGGTTCGATGCGTTCTGGAGAAAATTTTCTTCTGGGTATCGAAGATTATCGATGAGGAGTTGATTTTAAGGTCTTCCACAGCTTGTTGAGAATTTTGGGATGAAGATTTTAAGTGGGCACCAGGTTGATGTATTTCCTAAGGGAAATTTGAAAATTTTCTAAGGCAAAAATGAAGAAAATGTGTTTTCAAGGTAAGATTCTCCAGACGGTGAATTTGAAAGAAACTGCCTAGGTGGATTTGCTTCAATCCTTCGTGAAGATAGTTTACTTGAGCCAGAAATGAATAAAATCGAGGTTATCAGAGCTCCAGCAGGTGAAATGAATTTCTCAAAGATGAAGTTTATCTAAGGCATGAACTTGAACACAAAGTTGGCGATGAACGCTTGGAGATCAAAGCATAAAATCAGGTAAGTGAGTTAAGTTTATATCATGAAATATTCTAATACCCCTCTCCTTGCTTGTTTTGCAGGAGAAATGTTGAGGCCAGAGCACGATGACTTGAAGTGGAAGCACGATGAAGATGAGTTACAATCTCGAAGGAGGAAAATTTGCAAGAAAATGGCTAAGTGTTAAGACTTAGTATAACTCAAAGTGGCGAAGATGAAGACCCTCAAGTGGAAGAAATCAAAGAACAACGCCAAGAAAGGAGATCGAGAACAGTGTGAACGCGTCTACAAATGGAATCTTATAGAAGGATGATGGTGGACATTATGGCCTTTGTTGTACTCTCCTACGTGGCGGTTTTAGAGGCAATAATATTATTTGCAGAAATTTGAGGGTGGCGATTACGGCCACTCTATTGTGGTGTAACCTAGCCGTCTTTTGGGACTTGGCCCCAGCTATAAAGGAGAGTCCCCTCATTTGTAAGACGATAGATTAAATTCGTCAGTTAGAATGAGTAGACATTGAGAGCATTAGAGCTAGATAGTGTAGCTTTGTAGAGCATTTTGCATCATTTGGAGAAGAAAGAAAGTTTTCCCTTTGAAAACTTTTGAGGAGATTGTTGTGTAACACATTTTATGATAATAGATCTTTTCATTGATGATGGAATTTGTCTTGTCATGAAATGCTAGCAAAATTTCTTCTTCCTTTCGTATCCAAGTAGCTTAAATTCATGCAAGTAGCTTACGTTGGTGTGTGGTGTTTTATTGAGATAGCTTCGCTTTATTCCATACCACTAGCGGCTTGTTGATGATGAGTCCGCCTTGTGTGGTCAACTGGACTTTATCTTGTGTTTAACTTCGGTTGTGATTTACATACTTATATGCGTTGTTCTGATGGTGTATGTATGTTAAACTATAACTTGAATACCTTTGGCTATCCCCTTTGAAGATTGCACCGATTTTACTGAGGCTGTCCGACGGAGGCTAGGTGAAATCCGGTTGAAGTCTATTGAAACGAAGCCCCACATATCCTGCATTTAGAATAGAACATAAACTTCTTAGGCCCTACACCCTTTTAAATTCAGTTCATTTCCGGTTAGAATTAGGAAACTTGCGCTCACCTGCCAAATCATTTGAATTACATGAAAACCCTTAGTCCGCTGTCTGCTGTCAACTGCCGAACAATTGTGTAAGTCCCCTTGACATACCAGCAATATCACATCGAGTCAAACTGAGCCTATTCGCACTTAAGGAACCTTGGAGTTGAAAGCATGATCTTACTCGCAATCTTAGCATGCTGAATACTTTGTTCAAGACAGGATAGAGCGTCCGTTGGGAGACTTTATTCTGTGTTGGTGTGGTCTCAAAAACCACGTCAACAAGGCACCAACGATCTGTCACCTTCAGGAGATAGGCCTGGAAAATGCCTCAAGGAAGCTGCTATGTAAACCAAATATGAATTCATATAGAAGGTTAGAGTGGTAGGAACCTGTGCAAGCTGTTCACACAAACAATCACTGATTATTTCTCCCCAGAAAATTGGATGATGTGCTTTTCTAATGACAACCATGAACTTGTACATCTAGCTTTCAAACACACTAGAAACTTTCAACCCTTCAATTCTGCTCAGAAGAGTGATCATGTCGTTAATTTCTTCTATAAAATCAGACCGGTACAACTTGGGCATACGGGTCACACAAGGTCGTGATTTAAGAAGCCATTTAGAGTTGATGTGTTTAATACAATCACTCTTTTTCTGCTCAAAATGTCTATGAGCACTCTTCAATGAAATCTCTGAATAAGTAGTTGCATCAGGTACTCTGAAAACCCTGTTGATTGTTTCAGCATCAAGTCTGATAACTACGTTGCCATCATCATCCTTGATTGTTCTAGATTGTCTATCAAAGCGTGCTGCACATGCAAGGACGAATTCTGGTTCAAGGGCAGCAACAGGAAAAGAAGCCACCAAATGAATATGACTTCTCAGCAACTTTTGCATATCAGAAGAAGTGGATTTTTCATCTCTTTCAAGAAATTCGGATAGATCAATATGCCCTATTTCTGTGTCTTTGATCTCGTCGATATTTGAAACGACGTGAGATGGAGAAATCTCATTCTGATATTTGTCAAACTTATACTTCATCTTCTTGCCTGCTGGAGAAGTTGGTTCGTCTGTCATTGAACAGGAATCTGCAAGACTGCGGTGAAAACCCCATAAGGTCAGAACATCATCAGCATCAACGTGAGTGGACATGGCGGAACTCAAACCCTAGAACAATGAAATGGATTTTGAAAGAAAGAGGCAAGGCGAATGAAGATGAATACGAAATGAATGGAATGGTGGCAGTCAAAAACAGCACGTCTCTTCTTGAAACAGCAAGATAAAGAGACCTTTGGCTTGGATTTGGAATTTCGTCCAAAAAGGTCAACTTTTGTGCTTTTTAAGGCAATTCGGGTTTTTGAATGACTTCGGCAATTTCAGAACTTTTTGACACTTTAACAATTTCTGCTTTTTGCAATTTCGGGATTTTTAAGAGCTTTGACAATTTTCACAAAGGCAATCGGGATTTTTAAGAAGTTTAACAATTTTTGAACTTTGCAATTTTTTAAAAATTGTTATTTTAATTACAAACC
>VDFB02001854.1:0-26787 GCA_007258455.2 Sequoia sempervirens
GAAGAAGAGTTGGCTCAACAGCCAAAAGATGTTGGGGAGGAGACAGAACAGTCGCCACGTGATGAAGAAGGATAGCCACAAGAAGAGCAACCTACAAAGGATATCACTGAGGCTGAGACCCACATTGTGAAGAGCCCCGAGGCCGAGACTATTGAAGAAAAGAAAGAAGAAGAGGTGGTAGGAGAAGAAGATCCCACCTAGATATTGACCACCAAGGCACTCGTTAAACATCTCATGTTTTATCAAGACTCTGATGAGGAGGAGGATGCTGCCAAGGAAAAGGAAGAGCTTCAAAAGGAAAAGGAGGCAGAAGTCTTGCCTCTAACTAAAAAGGGTGAAGGCAGCCATGATGCACCCAAGGACAAGTCTGCCATGCCTGACTAGTTGGAAAAGCAGCTTGAAAAGACTACTCCTGTTCTGAGTGACCCGAGGTCAAGGTTGGAAGCCATCTTGGCTCGATCCCTGACCATGACAAAGAAGGAGAAGAAGCCTAAGGTCCGTTCCAAGATAACCATGGATGCTTTTGGCTCCCGGGCAGCACAAGTAGCAATGCCAACTATTGACCAGGTCGGAGTTAGCTACAATATCTCTACAATTGACCTAGGGATGGCAACCAGGGAGCAGAAGGTCGAACATCTAGAGGAATCAGTGGCCACGGTAGTGCACTTGATCAAACAAGACAAGGTCACCAAGGATGAGCTTATGGCACAGGTTGCTGCCTTGACTGACTATATCTAGCAGTGGTCCTTAGTAGACGACTTGCCCACTACCTTTACAGCTGCACCACAACTACTCTCCAAGGAGCAGATAGATAAGCTAGAAAGGAGGAAGAACTTGGAGAGGACCACTAAGGATTGGTTCCAACAGGTCATAAACATTGGAAACAAGGGGATCAACTTAGCTGTGCAGATAGCCAACAAGTTCCTGGACCTGGTCCAATCCCTGGAGGGCACGAAGAAACTCTGCACCAACTTCCCTATGATCTATGACTCCACCTTCCCAAAGGTTGAAGCCATCCTTCAAATGCCAGAAAGCAAGTGGGAAGAAAAGTTAGAGCTGAAAAAAGAGGATCACTAGTTGGTGGACGTGTGGCGTAGAGACCTCATCAATCGGAAGGAGAGGATGGAGAAAATCCAGAACAAAGTGGATCTAGATATCGAATGGATTAAAGAAGTCTGGGCGGAATGCACCCAGTATCTTGAGCTGATGACGGGCCATGATATGCCCACGGTACAATTGGACGCTAAAAAGATTAGGCCATATTTTGAGGAAAAGATGAAGGATGAGACAGCTGGGGATATCACAACGGACTTCCTGAGTTTCACTGCCCGTGCCTTCGATCGATCAGAACTATTCAGAGACCAAGGCTTAAAGTATGACGAGGATTGGGAGCGGTTGGAAGAGAACGCTAAAGAATGGAGCTACTAGGCATTGAGATGCGAGGTCCTCGAGGTAGACAAGCTCCAGGCCATCATCCTCAAGTACATAGAGCATGCAGCTTCCGAAGAGCGGGAAGACAGCCCAGCCAAGAAAGAAGACCTCCCAGAAGAGTAGCTACAGCCAAGAAAACAGCAATTAGCTACAAGACGAAAAAGCAATAGTGTCATCCACTAGATGATGAAATAGGGAAAGGACAAAGAATGTTTTAAAATTGTAAATCTATTTGGGGGTAGGTGAAACCCTTTTGTGATGAATCTTGGCCACACAATTGTAATGAATCTTGGCCATTCATTTGACTTTTGGGAAACTATAAATAGAGCACTCCTCTCATTTGCAAAAGAGAGAGTTGAGTTGTTGTAAAAACATGCTGCAGAAATTTATTAGAAATAGCATTGACTTGGTGTGTTTCCTTGTTTTCTCTCATGTCATTTGATTCACTTCTCCAATATTAGATGTTTAGCTTAGATCTCTTTGCTGTTTAGTTAGCTGTTTATGTTATTTGGGTAAATCTTAGGAATGCTGTTTGGTGTTTATGAAAATTCCTGCACTGTTGATGATCCCTTAGTCCATATTTTTTGCTGTTTGTTGAAAGTAGATAGCTGTGCAAAGTTAGCCTGGACTTGATTAAAGCTGCCCCAAAAACTTATCTTTGGTTCATGCATGTATGTGGTAGATGAAGGATAAAAATCTGCAGCCCTTAGAAGATAGCACAATTTCCATGATACTGTGAAATCCCTGGTTAAGTGGGATATTGTTTTAAGGAATTTTCCATTGTAGGAACTCCATTATCACTATCCATTGCAAGTTTCAGACTTAGGAACTTTTCTTCCCCTTCCCCCTTTTTCCACTTTTTTTAGAAGTTGAACAATACCAAAGTTCATTGCACATTATAAAGCCAAATCTAACAGCTAGATGGAGTTTGAGACTGCTGTTTGAACCTATAGCCAACACATAACTGCTTTCATGCTAAAAACTCATTTTCAAAGATCCAACTTCATGCTTCGCATCCACACTTTGTATTTCTGTAAGACCGCCTTGTGATTCCAGTAAATCACATCAAACTACTGAGGTATCTAAGCACTGTCATGACCTGACATCCGAGAGACCTTGGGATAGTGTTCTGCAACTCAATTGTGGAAGATTGTTTTTGAAGAGAGGTAGTGCACCTGTGCATTTCCTGTGTTGAAAAGTGCATAAAAAACACATCAACAGAACTGGCGCTAGAAGGAGGGCCATGATCGGAATACTAAGCTACAAGATAAAGCTAAGCTGGATCAGATCGGATCATTCTCCCGAGAAAGGTTTCAAAGGATTCTAAAATCAACACCAAACAAGGGAGAATTTGAAGAATTGTAGCCTCCCACGAAGGCAAAACGAGCACAAGGAAGCATCTCCGCCTCTTCCTCTGCCTCTGCTCCATCCGCCTCCATTTCACCCCCACCTCCATTTGGCTGGCCTTCATCTTCCACCCAACCATCTCAAACAGCATTTGCACATCTTCCCTCCAGCAGCCAGGGGTTCGCTCCTCTCCCGGCCCTTTCAGCACAAGGCATAGTCCAGGCAGCCATAGCTCAAGGGCAGCCCTATATTGTGGTTGTACTGCCAATATAGCCCCAAATCCCTATTCTCCAATAGCAGGTGCCACCTCCGCCTCCCCCCATGGCTTGGCTTGCGCATAACCCTTCGCCGATATACTTTGCTGTTTACAATGAAATGCCCAAGAACCCGGAGGGCTTTTGTTCAAAATTTTATCCATGTGACATGCAAAGAACGGCCGAAGAGCATATCAAGATATTCGAAACGATGATTACCGAAATGCAGGTGGATCATGAGGACGTGGCATGTCGCCTTTTTCCGCATTCATTGGGAGAAGAGGCCTTCTACTAGTACATCAATCTGCCGTGGGGATCAATCACCTTGTGGAACCTGATGAAGAATGCCTTTCTACAGAAGTACAAGATCCCCGTCAACCCCGCGGACCTTTACCAGCAGTTCATGTCCATCAGAAGGGAGGTCAACGAACCTATCGGCTCCTTCAATGATCGCTTCCACCGGCTCACCTGAGGCTTCAGGATCCGTACCTCCATAATGATGCGGCCGCTCTACTAGTCTACTACGCGGCCCTGGATAACCTCACGGCGGCATTGGTAAAAAGGATGCGCCTGCCGCCTGCTACCTTACTCATCGCCTATGCAGAAGCCATTATTGCAAGTGCGGACTTGGGACAAAATATCTCTGGCCCACTACCCTCTTTGGGCCCCGTCGCCCACCCAATGCAAATTCAGGGGCTCAATCAGGCGTTTTCCCACCAAACTCCTCTCATGAACCAGGTGCCACAATTGCCTATGGTGCCGCATCTAGGGCAGCCGTTGAATTATGTGCCTCCTGCGACATCTTATTTGCAGCCACAACAGCAGTACAACTATTCCCAGATAGCTCCGCAGTAGCAGGAATATTCCCAACTGCCCCAGGCACCATTGTACTTGTCAAGACCAGACTTTCCTCTGGCCTATCAAAATCAGCCGGTAGCCCCACCCGCTTTTCTCCAAAATCCGGCCCCGTCGTCTAGAGGTGCAGCCGAGAAGGACAAGCTAGAGGAGCTGACGGAGATGATCAAGAAGATGTCCACAGAGATGATGCATCTGAAGAACCAGAATAATCAGCTGCAGGCCTCCCAACGTAATTTTCAGGCCAAACTTAATAGGGACAGTCGAGAGTCTCGAGACAATAGAGATAACAGGGACAATCGTGAAGTGGGCACCTCCTCCGGGCAGAATTATGAGAGGGTGCAAAACTCCAATCAAAATGCAGAAAGGAGGCCTTCTAAGAGGAAAAACTGCACATGGAACACCAGGCCCAACAACGGTGGTGTCCCCACGCCATTCGATCAACCGACAAGCCATGACAAAACATTCAGCGGTGTGTATTTGGTTGAAGCAGCTTTGTTCGGATGGTGCCGACTTCACAAAACCAGCAGGCATTCTGAGCTGGACTGTCCTAAGTTCCAGACAGCTGCTAAAATCTTCCAAGTGGAGGTACAAAATGTCGTCGACGATGCCAACTACAGGGATATTGTCCCATCAGAGCCCTATGATTCCTCATGTCTGGTGGTCAATCAGGCGTCGTTTCTGCTAGGCGATCGCAACGAACCCGAAGCCGAGCCCGTCCCTATTGAGGATGAGAAAGTGCAAGAGGTAAGTAACGAATCAGCTTTAGCTCAGCTTTTTGATTCGGTAGATAACGGTCTAGTGGATGAAGAAGAGCCATTTGTGGATGAGGTCCACATGTTCCATCAACAGTCGAGCCCCTATTTCCTTAGGAATAGACAAGCCGGCAGACCCTTCACAACTTCTACCCCACCAAACAATTTCACCACTCTGCCCGATCCAAATGCCAGTAATAACCCAGGGCTACCCCACATACCTACCTAATATATCAACAAGAACTAATCCCAAAACCAACCACAAGGTCAGCCTTAGAGCCAACCCCAAAATCTGCCTGGGCAAACCAAGATTCAAACCCCTAGTTCTCCCACAGGCTGAGCTTTTAGCTCTGAAATCAAGCAAATAGGTGAATATGTGGCAGAAGAGTTCAAGAAGGTCAAAATTAGCTTGTCGGCCTCCGAATTACTCAAGGTTCCTGCCGTAAGGCACGCCTTCTTCAGGGTTCTGAATGGGGCTCCCTCATCTAGCACAACACAAGAGACCCCAGCCAAGAGGGTAACCTTTGAGGAACCCAGGAGAGAACAGGAAGCATAGGACAATACCGGAAGAAGGTGCGGTGTGCCCGTAAATCAGTCGACAAATAGATATGTTGAAAAAGAGCCAGAAAGGGCTAGTAGACAACCTCCCAAGGACCAGCAATTTAAGCTAACTAATGATACGAGCAGTGATAGGAACAAAGGCCAAATAGCTCAAATGGACACACCTGTGGGCATCCTCCAAGGGAGACCGGAAACTCCCCCGTTCCTAACTACTATTAGGGTCTTTGGGAAGAACTTGCACAACTGCCTGCTCGATTCAGGCGTGTCTGCCAACGTCATGCGCTTGGCCGTATACAAAGCTCTTGGTATCACCCCCACGCCTTCAAAGAGAAAGGTCACACAACTGGAAAAAATAGAGATTAATATCGTAGGTGAAATAAACCGCATCCCCATGCAAATTGCTATGGACCCCCGGATACAGCAGGTTGTCGATATCTAAGTGGCAGATATTCCTGATGCTTATGGAATTATTTTAGGGAGAGAGTTCACCATGGCGCTTAACGGATACACCGCCACAGACCTTTCCCACATGTGGTTGCCATGGAAAGGGCTGCCAAACCAGATCTGTATTGACCATGAACCCCGTATAAAGTATATGATCACGGAATATAATAATCTCAGCGAGGTGTTGTTCGCTGAGACCGACTTGGGGAATTATTACCCTTTTGCTTACCTAAATGAGCTTGAGCTTCAGGAAGAACGTGCAGATGAAGTATTGCTGGTATTGTGTAGTCCCCCGGTGGGTTCTGTACAAGTACCCCCAGATACGAAATGTTGGTAGAAGCTGATGATGAGCCGAAAAAGGATGACGACTGGGGATTGCTCGATGGCTTCCAGAAGTTCATGGGAAAATGTGCAAGAGATCAGCTCAGCCTAGGAGCTAGAATGAATTTCTAAGACCTCTTATTGCTGAACTGGTGTAGGGTCCACAACGCTGCTCACTCCGAGTTCGACTGTTGCCTGTGCCAAGCAGCGGTGGAGCATGTTAAGAAAGCCGCTGCTCCTCTGACAGGAACACCAAAGGAGACACCACCAGAACCACCTACTGATCATTTCCTCGACCCAGAAATCCCCCCTAAGATCACGAGGCCCACCGTCCAGCCAAAAGGGAACGAAGGCTCAAGCAAACCCGAAGATAAGGAATCCTCCTTGTGCTGGACGCTCCGGTTTGATGGATCAAAGTCAAGATAAGGAGCTAAAGCGGGGATCGAACTCATCAGTCCAACAGGTAAGACATTTCTCACTGCCCACCGGTTGCAGTTTTATTGCACCAATAACGTAGCAGAATATGAGGCTTTAGTCCTTGGCCTTCTTATGGCCTTGAAGAAAAATGTGAAAGTGCTGCAAGTCTTCGGGGATTCTGCCCTTGTAGTTAAGCAGGTCCGGAGATTGTACTCCTGTCATGATCAGAGACTCACCAATTATAGGCACCGGGTGTGGGATCTCCTAGAGGGCCTAGATGCATTCAACATATAATTAATCCCTCGTGCTTAGAATTGCACAGCTGATGCCTTAGCCCAAGCAGCTAGCACCCTGCAACCCCTCTCTTTGTCTGGGCTCAAGAAATTCACTGTTGAGCTAACATCCACGCCATCAGTCCTGGATAATGTTACTCACCTGTAAGTCTTTAATGACGACAAGCATATTCTTCAGCTCATCACAAGTTCTGACGTCTTCGCTACCCAAATAATTGATGAAGCTGATCCGCAGGAGGCTGAATTAGACATAGAGGGGGTTATCAATCTGAAAACCAACACGATCCCCAGAGGTATGGTTCAGCTGGAGCGTGTATTCGACCTAGATCAGATTAAGGATTAGGATTGGCAAACAAAAAAGGAGGCAATAAGCAACTAGTGCAACGCTCACAATCTGGGCACGACCGAGGATACTAAGAACATTTTTATTGGGAAGGTATGTATGCGCGAAGAGAAGAAGGGAATCACAGATGCATTGAAAAGATATCATGACGTAGTGGCATGGAGCTACGAAGATTTGAAAACGTATGACACCTCTGTCATCATGCACACCATCCCTCTGAAGACAGAAGTAAGACCGTTCCGCCAGCGGTAGCGCCCTATTAATGCCTTGTTAGAACCTGTCGTTTACAAGGAGGTGCAGAAATTACTTTCAGCAAGAATCATCATTCCTGTCAGGCACTCCACATGGGTGGCCAATTTGGTCCCAATCAGGAAAAAGAATGGAGAGATCAGATTGTGCGTGGATTTCTGCAATCTCAATCGCACCTCAGAAAAGGACAACTATCCAGTGCCTTCATTGGATGAAGTGCTGCAAATCATCAACGGCTCCAAGATGATGTCGTTCCTCAATGGATACTTTGGGTATAATTAAGTAATGGTACAATACGAAGATTGCCACAAGACTGCGTTCACCACTAAGTGGGGGACGTTTGCGTACAGAAGAATGCCGTTCGGGCTCATCAACGTTGGTGCCACTTTCCAACGCGCCATGGATATCACCTTCAAAGACCTAATTGGCAAATGCATAATCATCTACATGGATGATTTGACCGTATTCTCGAAGAAGCGAAGTGATCACATCTCTGACTTATGTAAAGTATTTCAGAGATGCCGAGAGTTTGGGGTTTCTCTCAACCCTAAGAAGTGCATCTTTGGAGTGACCGAAGGAAAATTACTCGGGCACATCATCTCAGAGCAAGGAATCTCCATTGATCCTGAACGCATTGAGTCGTTACTCAAGATTCAGCCCCCGGGCAGTAAGAAGGAATTAAAGTCTTTCTTCGGAAAGATCAATTTTGTCCAGAAATTCATCACCGGTTTTGCAGAAATTGTCAAACCTCTCAATGCCATGCTCAAATAGGACGCTAAAGGTGAGTGGACGCCAGATGCCAAACAATCCTTCGAAGAAATAAAATGAGCCATTGTTGAGGCACCTGTGTTAATTAGTCTGGATTATCTGAAGCTGTTTTACATCTACTCATTTGCTTCGGAGCATTCCTGCGCTAGCATGTTGACCTAAAAGGATGATGAAGGAAACGAGCATCTGATCACCTTCATGAGTGCTCCCCTCAAAGATGCTGAATTGCGTTACCACAACATAGAAAAGCAGGCGTACGCTCTTGTTAGGGAGTAAAGAAATTTAGACATTACATTCTACACAATAAGGTGTTCGCCATCGTTCCTGACCCAGCAGTCAAAACGCTACTCATGCAAAATGAGTTAGGCGAACGAAGGGCTAAGTGGGTCACCCTGCTCTAAGAGTATGATATGGAGATCCAACCAATGAAATTGGTAAGAGGGCAGGCACTCACCCGTACAATGGCCGAAACAGCAGCAGAGGCTAGCCCTGAACTCACGGTACAGCAATATCAGCTTGAAGATGTCTCCCTGGGAGAATGGTACCAAGATGTCATTTATTATTTGTTGAATCATAAGTGTCCGCTGCATCTGCAAGGAGTCCAGAAGAGGGCCCTGAGATTGAAAAGTAATGGTTATATGTTACAGGGTTCCATTCTTTATAAGAAGAATCACGAGGGCATTTATCTAAGATGTCTTGGCAAGGGGGAAGCAGAACGTGTTCTCGGGGAGTTTCACAATAAATTTGGTACGGGCCATGGCTCGGGCTCTTCTACAGCACACCAAATATTAAGGGCGGGGTATTATTAGCCAACCATCTTCAAGGATGCCCATTGCCATGTTCGTTCCTGTCATACGTGCCAGACCGCTGCCACCAGGGAGAGGAATGCTGCTGTCCCACTACAGCCCATGCTGGAGGTAAGGCCTTTTGCACAGTGGGGTCTCGACTTCATCGGTCCGGTAAGCCCTCCATCATCTGTAGGACACAGGTACATTCTGACCGTTACTGATTATTGTACTAGATGGACGGAAGCAATAGTTTGTAAGCATTATACAACTGAAGTAGTTACCAATTTCTTGGAAAGTTTCATTTTAAATCGCTTTGGTTGTCCGTATGTTTTGGTATGTGATAATGGACTTGCCTTTGCTTCATTAAAATTTGCTAGTTGGGCGTTTGACTATGGGATTGCCCTCAAATTCTCATCCAATTACTACCCTCAGGGCAATGGCCTTGCTGAATCCATGAATAAGAATTTGATTACTATGATCAAGAAGCTATTAGATAGGAACCCCAAGGACTGGCATACCCAGCTCCGTTTTTCCCTCTAGGCTAATCGCACCCGCCATAAGGCTGCCCTTGGTGATTCTCTGTTCCACCTTGTCTATGGCCTTGAGCCTATATTCCCCATCCACCTGAAAATTCCTACTCTTCAGTTCATTAATGATTTTTATGAAGGAGGAGATCGTAGGGAAGCTCGGTTAGCTGAGCTCTTGCATTTAGAGGAAGTTTGAAACCGCGCAATAAAAATTTTTGCCAAACATCAGGGCGTAGTCAAGAGATGGTTCGACTGTCGAGCTAAAATCAAGGCCTTTAGGATTGCAGATTTGGTCCTATATTGGGACAAGGCCCATGAAAAGAAATGGGGACACAATAAATTTGACAAGCTCTGGCTTGGCCCCTTTCAGATAGCTGAGATGTTGGGAGATAATGCCTTCCGCCTAAAGAACTTAACTGGTGAAAACGTCCCGTTGCCAGTCAATGGGTAGCACCTGAAGCATTACTTCCAAGCTTGAGCTCCTTCGATCTCTTTGTTGTAAATACCTGTACATAGGTTAGAGTAGGTGCTTTCTTGCTTGTTTGTCTCCTATTTGCATCGCCTTTTGTTTTCTCCCTCTCGACAATTTTGTTTTCGAAAGAGGTTTCCCGTTCCTTTGCGGTGGCCGTGCTTGCCTGACAAGCGGTTCACTTTGCTGTCTGTTCTTCGTGTTCTTTGGCTAAACATTCACTCTAGACTATTGATCTTTGCAGAGCTGTCCATGAATGATTTCCTTATCTGAATTCTGCTTAGAACTTGACCCTTCGCCGGATCTTCTTACCTACATCTCAGACCTCGCACAAATTACATAATAATAAATTCTGAAGGACCATGCTATGGTTGTCACGACACCCAAGAGAGTGAAAAATCTTAAGTCTACTCTAGTGACCACTGCAGTCTCAAACGCATTGTAGGCTTCAATGCTTACCCGGCCGAACTAAATGGTAAAAGAGAAATGAAATATCGAAGCAAAAAAGGAAGAAAAAAAACTTTGAAAAAGGGGAACAAATGACCGTGTGGGTGTTCGGATAACTCTACCAGGGCTATGGACGCCCGGCCGGCAGTAGAGCAATATCTGTGAGATTGCAGCGACAACTCTGCCGGGGCTATGCATGCCTGACTGGCAGCGGGGCAATGTCCAGGTTACTTTTGGTGTTAGGCAACTTACGTAGCTCACTTGGTTAAAGTAATGACCCTGGTTACTATCCCTAGGAAAGGAATGAACTCACTCTACACACACTTTCGAGATGTCATGTAAATTGACCCAATTAAGGATCTCGTTCTCCTGGATTCATCCTCGGAAGCTACTCCTGGTCTGCGAAACCAGAGATTCTGGGTCCTGAATGAATATTTATCCCTAGAACGCTCAAGAGCGTTCTCCAGCGGAGTCGCCATTTGTTGTGCCCTCAGCACACACGCCCCGTTCGGAACGGGGACCCTCTTTTCTTTTGCCTTGTCAGATTCTTCGAGGCCGCCTCATTCTGTGTGCACCTCTTTTTTGACGTTCCGCATGGTTGATACTACTCCAAGGTTATATCATAAAATAGACCATGCTTTCCCTTTTGGTTTTTGCTGCCCCTCGGGGCCTCGCGGGCTCCCTTCGGCATTTTGGCTCTGGACAGCCCTGGCCCCCCTCAGGCCCGGGCCTCTGGGGTTCCCTTATCGGGTTTCCCCTCTGCGTTCACCGCCCTTTGCGGCGTTCCCTGGGCGTCTTTCCGCCCTCCGGAGCCCGCCCTACCATCCTCCATTCAGAATTCATCGAGGATTTCCCGGGCGGCCCCTACTTCTCTGGGATCCGGGCACCACAAGTCTGCGTACGGACTTCCGTCCCGACATCGTTGTCTGCGACGGCGATCCTCCGGTGGCTGCCCGCCCCCGGGCCCCGGGGTGTTCCTTGCCGCTGCCATCACTGTGCAAAACGAAACCTTTCGGCGGCGAAACCTTGCCGACCTTCCGCCACTCGGGCCCCAGGCTTACCTCCACCGTGGCCGTAAAACGTTGATAAAATGCTGCGGTGGCGATCGCCCAGCGTCCCTCCGGCCACCGGGTCTAGGGATGAGGTTCGATGCCGCCGTTCGAAATCATCGCAATTTCTCACGGTGGACGTCGCCATGCGTCTTTCCAGCCTTCGGGTCTCGAGTCTCTCACCGCCGCCGCTGACCTAAATTTGAATTTCACCAACTTTCGCGCGGCCGTACAAAGCATTTAATGCGGGCATTAATGGCGGATGGGGTATATAAGGCCCAGCCCACCGAAGTCATTTTCATTGTTCGAATTGTCCGAGTTAAAGTGAGTTGCCGAGCCGATTATCTGGAGCCCATCGCCATCGAAAGCATCACCACCGTCGCCATCAAATTCACCTTGTCGACCCCACCGGTGGATCCTACAACTTCCTGCTTAGCATTTTCAAGGTGGGTTTTTTCCGTTCGCCCTCCCATCGTTTTTTGATCATTTTGGGGATTTAAAATGAATTGAACAAATAATTAAATTGGATAAAATTAAAGAACACCCCTTCCTGCCTCAAACCCATTTTTTAGAAATTTCCTAAACTGATCACGATGACCTTCCCTGTCGATCCGGGGCTCGCCCGTTGCGCGGCTGTTCTTCGCGCAGGGCGACCGGCCCCTCCGGGCCCGGTCCCCTCTTTCGCCGTCCCATTCCAGCACGTGGCTGCATGCCAGCGGCCGTCCCCCTTACCGGGCCTGGGTTGTCAGGCTTCCATCCCCGGAGTGCCTATTGAATTTCGCCCGTCAAATCTAACCAAACTACCTGGGCCATCCAGCTGCCCACCCTTCGGATCCTGGGCTTCCTTTGTCCGTTCGTATTCTGCCTACGATTAGCCATGCCCCGGGACCCTCTGGGCCTGGCCATCCGGAGTTCCGTCTCTGAAACTCCGTGACGGTTCCACCGTCGTTCACGGCAGAACCGTGCCGGCTGTGCGACCTTCGGGCCCCAGGGATCTCTTCACCATCGTCGTCGCCCGATCCGGGCTGGAACCTCATGGCATCCTACTCCCCGCATCTTTCCGGTTGCCGGGTTCTGGACTCTATGCCGCTGCCGCCGTTCAAAGTGGACGCCAAATTCACACGGCGGCCGTCGCCTTGCATCCTCCCGAGAGGCCGGGCCCCAAGTGTTTGCTCACCATCGCCGCTCAACGTTATACATATATTTTGGGCAGTCGTCATTCGCTGTCTTTCCGGCAGCCGGGTCCCGGAGTCCCCTTCGTCGCCGCCGTTCAAGCCATTGTAAAATATCTCGGCGGCAAACCCCTTGCGTCCTTCCGGCCTTCGGGCCCCGGGTTTCCGATTGCCGCATGGCCTAAATGTCATAACTTCTGTGTCGGCCGTCTTTTTTCCCCCCTAGACTCCGACCTTCGGACTTACTCATCCAGACTTCCGTCCACTGTTCGCCATCTCCAACGGCCGCCCCTTAATAGCTTCCCGGCCTGGAATCTCTGAAGCTCCTTAAATCAATCCAAACCAATTCAAATTGAGAATCTGACTTCGACCCACGTTCTAAATCATGCCATTCTCCACCATGGGTCTCTTAAAACGTCAAAATCTAACCAACGGGGGTCTTCGGGAACTTTGGGTCGTGTTTTCCCTCCCTGACAGCATTCCTGCCAGGGAAGTCCGGCCCTCTGGGCCCGGATTGTCCAAATGCCCTAAAATGAAATCGATATCATCTGAGGATTAAATTCATGATGTATTTGAATGGCTATTTAGATGATATGCTCACAATGCGGACTAACATTAACGTTACTAGTGTTTTGTTGTGCTAACTTCGCCCTTTGCTTGCAGGATATATGGAATCGGCTGTAGGAACTTCAGGGGCCTCCGTCGAAAAGGACAAGGGCAAGAAATCCGGAAGGGCCGCTCGTTGGAAGGAGGATAAAGATAAGATGAAGTTCTAATTCCAGGGTGAGTCGCTCCAGTCGAAGGTCTCGACTGACTAGAGAGAGATCTCAGACACCAATATCGGCCAGGTGGACATAGATGAGTTCACCCAGAGGGTCAAGGTCGACCCTAAAACAAAGAATGCCAGGTTGATACGCCAAAGTGGAATCGCCAAGGCTGCCGGCTTCCCTCCGTCTCTGATAGCACCTGAATTAGTAATGGCTTGTCGGGAAGCCTACTAAGCAGACACTAGAACGATCGTGGACAAGGAGGGGAACATCGTCGCCGACATGTCTCCAGAAGGAATCACTAAAACATTTCACATTCCTACATTCCCACATATGCAAGTCCCCACTTTGGAGTAGTGTCAGGCAGTGTGGGATGCCAATCCATTGGGTTGCAAGAAGTCAATTAACATTTACTGGCTTAAGGAGAAACGGGGTAGCGCTGCAAAGGTTCCCTAGGAGCTGTTCCGCAGTGATTTTCAAGAAGATTATCATGACTTGGTGACTATGCTAAGCAGGGTCATGGGCCTCCCAGCAGCCGCCTACTTCCAAGAGTGGATGGCTTACTACATTGAACAAATCATACGAGGAAATGAGGATGTGAAAACTAAGATCTCATTTGACTGGGGGAGTATCATCAGCAACTGCTTCCACGAGCAGTTTGTAAATGTCAAGAAAAGCTCAAAGTTCTACATGACCTCGTACCTAGTGTATTCCTTGGCAGGTCAGAGACAATATAGTGGGCTCTTTATGGCGCCGAATCAGGATCACAAACGAGGGCTCAAGCCTTTTGACCGGTACCCTCAACTACAGTACCGCCACTTCAAAAGGGAGTACTGCCGGGTCAATGATGCCTTCATTGGCCACATCATTAGATTAATAGCTGGGACTTCGAGAGAAGGGTATCCCACAGCGCCAGGGCACTCCTGAGGGAGTATGCCTCCTTATATATCCAGTTTCCCAAGTTCAGTTACATCCGTGCCTAGGGATTCATGAAACAGCCGAATAGGTTGCTCAGATACCCGAACGACTGGATCATTCTCCTAGAGCTTTCCCGGTAGCTCCAACATATTTAGACGATCTTCGGCCAAAAGCATGTAGCAGGGATCCCCTATCCCATGACCCTCGGCCAAGGCGTATATCGACTGCAAACATCTCAATACACCGGAAACTTGGAAAAAGAACTTAAAGAATACAATTTTGAATGGTACATGGCTCACCCACGAATGGACCCACACGGCCATGTCAAGAAGGCGCTAGGGCTGGCATACGCCCACAAGTACCATGTCGAAGATTTCTGGGCAGATTGTAAAGATGATAAGGAGGTCCACATGAGACACTACATGCGAATGACAGTGCAGTTTTTGAGGAGAGTGCAGCTGTTTCCGGTGCCAGACCAACTTGAGGAGGATGAGTCCACCCTTGTGCACCTGAGGTACCCTGTGGTTGCCGACCTGGCAATCCCCTCCATCGACTGGGACGAGCAAGAGGTCGAGGACCTGGATTCTATGATGCAGCCAATTATAGCTCACACTAAGGAGTGGGTCGACGGGCGGGTCGCTCAACTAAAGTGACAGGGGGTGACTTTAATATATGATGTGCTCAAGAGTGAGCCAAACGCCACGAAGGACGTTGCCGCCTCCCCATCAACTGGTGAGACTTCTAAGTCTCCCCCCATCACCAGGTCCCAAAAAAGGAAGGAAGCAGAAATAGCACAGTCTGCGGACCCCACAGAACAAGCAACAAAGGACACGGGAGGCTCATCTCCCAAGAAGCTCAAGAGGACAGTGATCACAACAGAGGTGTAGCCTCCCTTGCTCCTTCCTCCCCCGACTAGTGTGCTACCTGCCTCTCAGGCCACAATCGCCTCATCTCCACAGGCGGTGGACATTTCTGTTCACCTTGCCTCTTCACCCCCGGCCGGGTCAATAATCAATATTGACTCCTCCTCTAGCATGACCACTTCCCCTTCCTCTGCTGCTACCATGTCACCCATTACCTCCCTACCTCTGGCAACGATAGCATCGCCAGTTCCCCTTTCCACTGTGCTCGAGGCTATTACACGACACCTACAAAGTCTTCCCCCCGAGCTCTCGCAACTCCTAATGGACCCCGCACTCCAGGCAGCCCTCGCCCAATCCCTCACAACAGCTCAGCCTTCGCAACCACCAACAGGTCTGCCGGCCATGGAGGCCACAATGTAGATTTCTAAAGGGTTGGAGGAGCTGGAACAAGAGGCTTCAAAGCCTATCAAAGAGGAGGCCGATGATTATTATGAGCAACCCGAATATGGGCACAAAACCATCGACAAGGTGGCCTACGAGGAAGAAGAGACAAGCTCTTCCGAGGGCGGGGATGGAGAGGATGGCTCGGGTGCCAAGGAAATTATTCGGGTCTTCGATGAAGACAAGGAAGAAGAGTTGGCTCAGCAGCCAAAAGATGTTGGGGAGGAGACAGAACAGTCGCCACGTGATGAATAAGGGCAGCCACAAGAAGAGCAACCTACAAAAGATATCACTGAGGCTGAGACCCACATTGTGAAGAGCCCCGAGGCCGAGGCTGTTGAAGAAAAGAAAGAAGAAGAGGTGGCAGGAGAAGAAGATCCCACCCAGATATTGACCACCAAGGCACCCGTTAAACATCTCATGTTTTATCAAGACTTTGACGAGGAGGAGGATGCTGCCAAGGAAAAGAAAGAGCTTCAAAAGGAAAAGAAGGCAGAAGTCTTGCCTCTAACTGAAAAAGGTGAAGGCAGCCATGATGCACCCAAGGACAAGTCTGCCATGCCCAACTGGTTGGAAAAGCAGCTTGAAAAGACTACTCCTGTTCTGAGCGTCCCGAGGTCGAGATTGGAAGCCATCTTGGCTCGATCCCTGACCATGACAAAGAAGGAGAAGAAGCCTAAGGTCCGTTCCAAGATAACCATGGACGCTTTTGGCTCCCGGGCAGCACAAGTAGCAACGCTAACTATTGACCAGGCCGGAGTTAGCTACAATATCTCTACAATTGACCTAGGGACGACAACCAGGGAGTAGAAGGTCGAACATCTGGAGGAATCAGTGGCCACGGTAGTGCACTTGATCAAACAAGACAAGGTCACCAAGGACGAGCTTAAGGCACAGGTTGCTGCCCTGACCGACTATATCCAACAGTGGTCCTCAGTAGACGACTTGCCCACTACCTCTACAGCTGCACTGCAGCTACTCTCCAACGAGTAGATAGATAAGCTAGAAAGGAGGAAGAACTTGGAGAGGACCACTGAGGATTGGTTCCAACAGGTCATAAACATTGGAAACAAGGGGATCAGCTTGGCTGTGCAGATAGCCAACAAGTTCCTGGACCTGGTCCAATCCCTGGAGGGCACGAAGAAACTCTGCACCAACTTCCCTATGATCTACGACTCCACCTTCCCAAATGTTGAAGCCATCCTTCAAATGCCAGAAAGCACGTGGGAAGAAAAGTTAGAGCTGAAAAAAGAGGATCACTGGTTGATGGGACGTGTGGCATAGAGACCTCATCAACCGGAAGGAGATGATGGAGCAAATCCGGAACAAAGTGGATCCAGATATCGAATGGATTAAAGAAATCCGGGCGGAATGCACCCAGTATCTTGAGCTAATGACGGGCCATGATATGCCCACGGTACAATTGGACGCTGAAAAGATCAGGCCATACTTTGAGGAAAAGATGAAGGACGGGACAGCTGGGGATATCACAACGGACTTCCTGAGTTTCACTGCCCGTGCCTTCGATCAATCAGAACTATTCAGAGACCAAGGCTCAAAGTATGACAAGGATTGGGAGCGGTTGGAAGAGAACGCCAAAGAATGGAGCTACCAGGCATTGAGATGCAAGGTCCTCGAGGTAGACAAGCTCCAGGCCGTCATCCTCAAGTACATAGAGCATGCAGCCTCCGAAGAGCGGGAAGACAGCCCAACCAAGAAAGAAGACCTCCCAGAAGAGTAGCTACAACCAAGAAAACAACAATTAGCTACAGGACGAAAAAGTAATAGTGTCATCCACTAGATGACGATATAGGGAAAGGACAAAGAATGTTTTAAAATTGTAAATCTATTTGGGGGTAGGTGAAACCCTATTTTGTGATGAATCTTGGCCATTTATTTAACTTTTGGGAAACTATAAATAGAGCTCTCCTCTCATTTGCAAAAGAGAGAGTTGATTTGTTGTAAAGACATGATGCAGAAATTTATTAGAAATAGCATTGACTTGGTGCATTTCCTTGTTTTCTCTCATGTCATTTGATTCACTTCTCCAATATTAGATGTTTAGCTTAGATCTCTTTACTGTTTAGTTAGTTGTTCATGTTATTTGGGTAAATCTTAGGAATGCTGTTTGGTGTTTATGAAAATTCCTGCACTGTTGATGATCCCTTAGTCCATACTTTTTGCTATTTGCTGAAGGTAGATAGCTATGCAAAGTTAGCCTGGACTTGATTAAAGCTGCCCCAAAAAACTTATCTTTGGTTCATGCATGTATGTGGTGGATGAAGGATAAAAATCTGCAGCCCTTAGAAGATAGCACAATTTCTTGATACTGTGAAATCCCTGGTTAAGTGGGATATTGTATTAAGGAATTGTCTATTGCAGGAACTCCATTGTCACTATCTATTGCAAGTTTCAGACTTAGGAACTTTTCTTCCCCTTCGCCCTTTTTCCACTTTTTTTAGAAGCTGAACAATACCAAGGTTCATTGCACATTATAAAGCCAAATCTAACAACCAGATGGAGTTTGAGACTACGATTTGAACCTACAGCCAACACATAACTGCTTTCATGCTAAAAACTCCTTTTCGAAGATCCAACTTCATGCTTCGCATCCACACTTTGTATTTCTGTAAGACCGCCTTGTGATTTCAACAAATCACATCAAACTACTGAGGTATCTAAGCACTGTCATGACCTAACATTCGAGAGACCTTGGGATAGTGTTCTGCAACTCGATTGTGGAAGATTGTCTTTGAGGAGAGGTAGTGCACCTGTGCATTGCCTGTGTTGAAAAGTGCATAAAAAACACATCAACATTATATATATATGTATAATTATATGTGCATAGATATATACATGTATGTCTATATATATATATGTACATATAAATATATACGTGTATATATGTATATATATATGTATATATATATGTACATATAAATATATACGTGTATATATGTATATATATATATATATGTATCTACATATATGTCTCTTTATATATATATATATATATATATATATATATATATATATATATATATATATATATATATATATATATATATATATATATATATATATATATATATATATATATATATATATATATATATATATGCACAATATGTTGTTGAAAATTGCAGACATTTGCCTTGTTCCCCAGGGGCTTTAAATGCATATATCCTTGCACCATCATCACTACACAGAAACCATGCAATGATTAATGCTAATTCCATTTTGCTTGCCTTCTCTATCGCTGCACCAAACTCTTTTAAACTTTTTTGAGAAACAATAGAATAACACCTGCTATACGATGTTGGAGGCCTGGCAACAGGCAGGCTGGGAATAATTCCATCCAATGTTGTCCATGCCCAAATGCTAATTCTTCTTATTAGGTTTTGTTGTGGAGAAGAACACAAAGTATTTAAGTATATTCCAATCATTTACAAACAAGAAAAGCCATAAATAAAACAATATTATATTTTTTTGTGTGTAGATTTGCATGTAAACCAAAGTGGATCTAAGCAATGTGCATCTCTATTCTTGCCAATGTTTATTGTTTTACTCAAAATAGTTATTTCTATGAGCCTTAACATGACATAATTCAAATGTTATACTTCATATCACTGTTATATAGAACATTGAAGCCTGTCTTGCTAATTATTTGTTTTCATTCGTACTATTGGTGTTTCTAGGGGAGAAAAGCAGGAATTTTAATATTGAAACAGTGAACTTGGAATAACAAATTGTATGTTAAGTATTAGTTGAATCACTGAAGACCTTGTTATTATTAATTATTTTCTGCCATATTGTTAATGGTTTTGTAAACAAATTAAGAGTCGATGTTGTGTTTTGAAGTCATAGACCTCCTAGCCACTGGTTGGCGTTGCAATTCTTCATTCCTAAAAAGAGCAAACAAAGCAATGTCATTGGTCTCTAGCTCTTTTGAGGCTAGGGAACAATCCTCAAGCAACACTCCTATAAGTGTGTTTGTTGTTTAGTTTATTGTTGCTGCCAATTTCCTTGTCAGTTTCTCAAGTAAACAAACAAATCAAAGAAATACTTCATTTACATTGATAATTACTATTATATATGTTCTAAATTATTTATATTTAAATTGTATGTCTTGTTTCCTATTTAGTTTATTGGCCTTTTTGGAGTAAGTTAGATCTTAGACAGAAAAATGTCTTGGTTTGCAAATGTGTCAATATTGTTGCTTATTTTTAGAGTTGAGCCATAGTAATAGAGATGTCATTGCTACCACTATACTGATTTTAATTGCCTTGTAGGCTACAAATGTGAATCCAACCTTAACAACAGATGCACTATGCTCTATAGATGTTGGGGATGTTTTCCCATCTCCAGTACTCCAACTAATGTCTTACCAAAAAATAGGAGGTGATCAAAGCCTAGTTGATCGATACAAATTCATGCTATCTGATGGATCCCACGTGTAGATGGGAACTCTACCTAGAAAGTACAATGACCTTTTGTTATAGGTGAATTGAAAATAGGTTCGGTTGTATGCTTGACAAACTATTTGTCTAGAAAGCTATGAGAATCGAGGTTCGATATAGTTGTGCCTTGCTTGTTCTTGTAGTTTTCTGCTTCCTTGTTTATGTGTGTTGCATTTTGAAGTATTTAATCTTCATTTCATTCCAGGGAAATTGTCATACTGTCTGTAGATATGAAGATGATAGATTTCCAGGTAATTGGAAAACCCAAATATTTGTTTAGCGATGAAGAAGAAAAAAAAGTTGGCTGTGAGTTTCCCTACCCATCAAAATGAGCCTCCATGTTTGGAATTAACACATCACCAAGGTAGCAAAATGCCCCTACAAAAATCAGCCCTGTTAAAGGGTTGAATGTTTACCAAACCAGATGGATGATAAAAAGTCATGTAACAACAAAGAGGGATATGCACCATTATAGCAAGCAAGGTCATGAGGTGTAGGTATTCAACTTTGATATCATTGATGATGAGGGCACAAAAATATGGATTACATGGTTTAATGAGATTGCAGACATGCATTATGATAAGGTTGAGGTGGGACATACTTACTATGTGTCAAAGGGATCGATGAGACAAGCAGACATAAAATTTAATAAGTTGAACAACTAGATGGAAATCATTCTAGATCAAACTTCAATGTTAAATTCCTTTGATGATGAGGCCTTTGTGCCAGAGAAAGTTTTTTTTTTACACCATTAAATCAAATTACAGATTGCACTAATAACAATTTAATTGTTGTTATTGGCACTATGGTGCATGTGGGAATGGTTTTGACCATACAAAGAAAAGACCAGTCCCAAACAATTCTGAGGATTGTTAATCTTAATGATTTTTCATCTTTTTCAATTGATGTTAATTTGTGGGGCTCAACTTGGAAAGCAAAGGGTCATGAGTTAGAGAGGTTGTACACCCCTGGTTCAACTCTCATCCTTGCTGTGAAAAATGCATGTGTTGGGTACTTTAATGGAGTTGTTCTTAACACAACCGCATGAACTCTTCTCTATATAAACCCTGACATTCCAGAGGCACAACCATTGATCGAGAGAGGCTATATTGCTCCACCTACTATCAAGCCCCCTCATCCAATCCCTCAAAAGGTCACTTTGGGAAATGGGAGAGTCACTATTGCATACATGTTTGACCACTACCTTGGCTTGCCAGAGACCTTGCAAGCTACTCTCAAGGAAATAGTAAAATTTATAAAAAATGATGCATTTTGTTATGCTGCATGCCTATTGGAGGTGAATGCTAGGCAGTGCAAAAAAAGGTGTGAACAATCTGATGAAAATAAATGGTTTTTCCTAAAATGCCAGAAAATGATAGGTGACTGTGACTTCCGATATTTATTGCAACTAAAGATTGAAGACCACATAGGAAAGCTTTGGGAAACTACTTTTGATGAGGATGCAACAAGCCTATTAGAAATGTCAACAAAAGAGCTTTACATATTGCAATATGAGTCAACTGCTGAAATGAGTGTTGAGTCTGTTATCAATGTTGTCACCTACATGGCATTTGTTTTAACAATTCTAATCAAAACCCAAACTTATAATTCAGAAAGAAGACTGAAAACAACAATAGTAAAGGTTGCTAAGCTTAACTTTGAAGCTGAGTGCAAGCTATTACTATTAGATTTGTCTGCTATTTCTCCCATGGTTGAGCAAGCTCCAAATTTAGTTGTTGTGTTGCCTTTTGAAAACCAAAAGAAGCATATCTAATTGGGACTTTGTATACTTCTTTAATTTCATCTTGTTTGGACATTTAGTTTGTTTAATTCCCTCACACTCCTTGTTGTAGCAAAAAGACCTTTACTCTCTATCGCTATTTCTTTGTTCTCTATTTCACTGGTTATTTATTAAGACAATGAAGTATATGTTGCAATCTCTAGGTAAAAAAGATACAGTTATTTTGTTTTCTATTGATTATGTTTGCTATACTTTCCTTACATTTTAAGTTTGTATTTCTAATTTTATTTTTTACTGTTTATTTATATAGAGTTATTTTTGTTGTTAGCGCACATATTGCTATCTACAGCTGCTCATATATCTAATTGTGCACGTAGTTTTATATATGTCTCCATTTATGTATGAATATACATAAATATACATGCATGCAATTGACATATCCCTATGTTATACAACTTCCTAGTACACATGTATCTAGATATTGGTTCACATGTTAGATATCTATGCATATACACATACAAAATTCAATATTTACAACTACCTATGAGTTGTTCTAAAGAGAATTTTCTTTTTATTTTGTTTACAATGTTCTTAGTGGATAGAATATCTTGATAGAGTTTTGTGCAGATATATGTGTCGATGATGTTTTTGTCTATATGAATATCAAGTCTGGGTAATCATCTAATGCCTACCAAGTGTTTTTCCTACTGCTTTGCGATCCCTAATGATAGTCACATGCTGGATATGCATGCAGTATTCTTCTTTTCTATAATGTTTGTTGTGTATGTTAGGCAGCTGAAAACAAAACACAACACTCAATAATGCGTTCTTGAAACTATGCCAAACTACCCAATTATTTTGGTCAGTTTTAAATGGAAAGTATTATTTCCTGTGCAAAGTGACGCTTGTTTCCTATGCGCATGCAAATCAAAAAAATCAAGTTCTACAGATTACGTTCTTTACTCCAAGTGAGAGTTGATTATTGTTCTTTGGATTGGGGTATATCCTCCCCTTTCTACTTTTATGTTGTATGTCCTTCACCTTTATTCCATATCTATATAGTGTAAAGCTACGCATCTTTTTTCCCATTTCTCATTTCACAACTCCATGTGAAATTATAGAAAATATATAATGTTGAATTCCACTGAACAAATTCACTCAGATGTAATAGCAGTGGCTTCAACATTTGACAAAGTGGTGCAAAATTAATGTTAGTCCTCGGGGGTTTGGTCATAGCCAGTTATGCTCGATAACCTCATACGCTAGACTACATACCATTATTCATTTTCTATGTGCAAACTCCAACCCACTCCATACACAAGGAAATTCTACATTTTATTTACTTACATTGTTCTACTGCAAGTCCATTGCCTCTCATTTGTAATTATTTCTATAAGTCTTTATATTTTGTGATTTCTTTATTGTCTACTAATCAAAACAATTGTCCTTCGCAGGAATTACCATGTGATTAGATCTTTTATTCACTCATTAGTGGGAAAAACATTGGCCTCACCATTGATCATAGTGGTGGACAATTTATTCTCTTGCTCAGGGGTTTGGTGAGAGAATACACTACTCCATGAGCCAATATGGTAGGGTGGAAATCGGGTCTTGTTTTGTTTTCGGCATACTGTATTCTCCCACGCACACTAGGTATGGCTAAATTATAGTTACTCCATTCAATAGGACAGTAGCTATAAGTTTTATCTTCCCACCATGATTGGTGTGATGCAATAAAATGGTCAATATTGTGTGCTCCATTCTATTCTTCCATAATCAACATAATTAACGTCATAGGTTTTTGTAATTCACACACACCATATTCTAGCTACAATGTGGTATTTTATGAACTAATTTATTAGAAACAACATTACAAAATAATGATAGTGACTAGAAAATGAGTGACAACATGGTCAAATAGATAATCATATCCTCATGTATGCTAAATTGATTGTCATAAGCAATATTGATTTCACCATTGATCAGAGTAGTGGGTAATGTATATTCTTGTTCGAGGGTTTCGTGAGAATTGATGAGGCTCCATAACCCAGTATGGTAGGGTGGAGAGTAGGCCTTATTGTCTTGAGTTTTATTTTATGATTTTCATGTACAGATTGCTATCCTTCTGAGATAAAATTTATAGAAAAATTCAAATGTTTATGATAAATTTGTGTACATTTTTTGTAGGCGCTGGAGAAAGAACAAAGGAAAGAGATAGCAAGCAGGTACACTAGTAATTGAGGCAAACAACAAGAGGTGTATAGTTTTTATTCTTCCACTCCCATCATCTGCTTTGTCTTAGTTAGTTCTATAATCTCTCCATATTTGCAGTTGCTCCAGAAAGCATGCTTCTCCTTTACGAGAGACAATTCAACAAGTGAGATGATATTCCAATATAGTTGCTAAACAAATGAATCAACTTTCAAACAACTGTGAAGATGAAGAGATTATAAGACTGGCTAATACAATGGGAATATTGATATCACAATTTATAAGAGTACTAGCGACCCAAGATTAGAGAGCAAGCATTAAAAGTTGTTCTTTACGGTAAGTAATTGCAATGGTCTTGATGAGGGCGCAACCCGAGACATAGAAAATAACCCACAAACAAGAGAATAATTTTATTATTCAAAAAATGGAGCTTCTTACATGCAGAGGATTTCAAATCCCCAAGTTCTACAACACATGCAAGTTACAGAAAGCTACAGAATCACCCTTTCACAATATGCGAGCTTGTCCCCAAAAAGCTACCCAAAAATTAGAAACCCACCCATAAATAGAGCTCCTCTTTAGTTTGGATCCAAAACAACATTCAAATTTGAGTTTAGGTGGTTTGACGCCGAAAAATTACAACTTGAAGTTCAAATTTCAAAAGAACATTTGCAATTGTATCTTCTAGAAAGTGCGCCAACTTCCTGGGGCCATAACTTTTGATCAGGACTCGATTTGTGAAACGTTTGAACCGTTGGAAAGGTCTTGAAGTCAATAGCACTCAAAAATTGCTACACCAATTTTGGCAAGTTTGAGGGCCGTTCCGGGAACTTTAAGTGCCTCAAATCTAACTCAGAAGATTTTCAGGTGCAAATCTGGGAAACTAAAACTGCAATATCTTTCAACCCAGGAATAGAAAATAAAAACCATAAATTGGGAATTTCATTATGATGAAAAGGGTATCCAAAAATGTAAAAACATCTAAAAACTGAGAAACTTGAAATTTAACTATTTTTGGGTGATGCAAGATTACCCTTACACCACTGGATACTCCTACATCAAACACCCAGGGTAAGTTGAGAAGTGACCCATCATGTCTCAGATGGTTGAGGAAAACCCAACCGGTCAACCACTACCTTAGATAGTAGGATGAATCTTCCACAGGCTTTCCTCTCCATTTCACTAGATATTCTTTATACTGCCTATTTCTGGTACTCTTTCCCACACAACTATCCAAGATTGCTTCAATCTCCTCCCTTTCTGAAGTAGGTGTTGGAATGCCATATTGCCCTATTGCTGGTGCTTCCTCCATTCCACCTTCATGATACTTTGTTAAATCTAAAATGTTGAACCGGGGAAATGTTGATTCCATCAGGCAACTCTACCTCATATGCATTCCCTGAATCATGCTTCTTCAAAATCTTACAGGGACTGAGTTTCTTCATCTTCAATTTGTTATAGGTTCCCACAGGAAACCTTTCTTTCCTCAAGTGGACCATTACTTCATCACCAATCTGAAACTCCTTATTCCTCCTTTTCTGATATGCCTTAGCCTTATATTGCATATTCATCTTATTAATGTGTTCTCATACCTTCTCATGTATATTCTTGATGTGCTCTACAAAATCTTTGGCTTCAACACTTATTCTCTTCTCTTGGTCCATCTTCCTCAATTCTGGAGCTATTTTGGGGCTAGCTCCATACACAATTTGGAACAGTGATCTACCAATGCTTCTGTTGACAGAATTGTTGTAAGAAAATTTTGCCTGGGGTAAGATCAAGTCCCATTCCTTGGATTTATCTCCTACCAAACATCTTAGTAGGTTACCCAGACTCCTGTTAACAACCTCTATCTACCCATCTATTTGTGGATGGTGTGTAGAACTGAACTTCAACTCTATCTTCAGCTTCTTCCACAAGGTCCTCCAAAAGTACCCCACAAATTTGGTGTCACGATCTGAAACAATACTCTTTGGCAGACCATGTAGCCTCACCATCTCTTTGAAGAACAAGTCGGCAATGTGGACTGCATCATGGGTCTTCTAACATGGAATGAAATGTGCTATAACCGAAGCCTATCCAGCCACCACAAGGCCCGAATCATTCCCTCGTTGTGTCGCCGGCAAACCAGAACAAAGTCCATACTTATATCCTCCCATAGCCTCTCTGCGAGTACGGAGGTAAGGGCTGATATAAGCATGTTCCCAGCTCGCTCGCCATCTGACATACCCTGCAACTTTGTACAAAATTCTTCACATTCTGTGACAACTGAGGCCAATAATAATGCTCGCTGATAATGGCAATGGTCTTATCCTGACCAAAATGTCCCGCCATTCCTCCACTATGCTTCTCCTTTATCAGGTTCTCCCTCATGGAACTCCTTGGGATACACAATTGACTTCCCTTAAATAGCATGCCATCCTGGATTATGAAATCCAACCACCTTGTTCTGTCCACTATAATAGGTTTTAGGTGCAAGCTTTCCAACCTCTACAAAGTGGATCTTTTTGCATATCCTGATGTCTTGAGTTCATTGAACCCAACCACTTCAATCACCTCTTTGTCATCAATGTATGCCTCCTACTTAAGGCATCTGCAACCCTATTTGCTTCCCACTCCTATGTTTCAAAACAAAGGTATATCTCACAAAACTCTACCCATTTCATATGCCTCTGATTTAATTTTCCCTAACTATTTAGGTATTGCAAGGCCTGATGATCAGTATATAGAAAAAATTCCTTCAACAACAAATAATGTCTCCATTTCTTTAATGCTTGAACTATTGCATAAAATTCTTGATCATATACAAAATACTTTCTCTTGGCATCATTTAGCTTTTCACTGAAATATGCAATGGGCTTACCTTCTTGGCTCAACACTACTCTAATGGCACACC
>VDFB02001856.1:0-24164 GCA_007258455.2 Sequoia sempervirens
AGAAGGTTTTCATTAATGAGTTGTCATTGATGTCAACATTGTATTAAGGATGATTGTAGAAGAGACAATTTGCAAGATGGTTTGATCCACACACAAAAATAGTTAAGTATCTTTGCTAAGTATCTACACCAGTAGATTCAATACACAAAGCCCTATGGTAATTTGGTCTACATTCGTTCACCCTTAGAGATTTACTTATACGGTTCTAACATGTCATGGTTTTCAGTAGTATCTTCATTCAAAATTTTTCTTGGTTTGGATAAGTGGTCTCTAAGTTGCAAGTAACAAAAGATCAACATATAAGGTTTAGATGATTTTCTATGTAATGGCTATGACACTTTTGGTGCACACTCCTCCGTGGATGTTAACAGGTGTCAAAGCATTGTGTTTTCTAGATGGCATGACATTTTGAGGTCCATGTGTCCTATGGTGATGAACAGTTGGAGTATTTTGTTTTTAGGTCCTATGCTTGGCCAACCTAATGTATGTAAAAGATTACGAAGATTAAATATATGATGTTGAACAATAGGGGAAAGGCGATGCTTTATAACCTAGGTCATAGAATAGCACTATTCTCCAATTGTCATTCAAATATGCCCTAGGATCCCAAATTGGATTGACTATCAACCCAAAGGTGAGTCAATTCTCAACAAGAAAGACCTCTAAGGGGGTTCTTTAAACTTCGAGGGGTTCACCACCAATCAAAATCTTGGAAAAGACAATTTAACATTCAACTCACAAAACCTAGTAATGCAAGCCAAATAATGAATGCAAATGATGAAATTAAGCAACAACAAGTTAGGATATGTGTACCTAGGAAGTCTGGAAATGTAATGAGGATTTTGGAAATGCAAAAATGTTGTCAAAATATGTTAGGGAGTACTAAGATTCCCTTACTATTGTCTTAGTCTTGTTGTTTTTTTGGGGGCAGATGCAGAATCTTCGAATGTTGGAATAGAATCTAAAAGAATCTCTACAAAATATCACTTGGAGGACTAAGATGCCCTTGCTGCCGACTTAGTCTCATCTTGAATTTTTGAAATCTTTGAATGTGATCTTAAGGCTCAATGTCTACACTTCCTTCTTCCCAAATCTTAGGTCCTGAAACTTCTAGATCTGACATGTAGGTGAGTTTCCATGAAAATGACAACTTTGCAATGCAACTTTGCAACTTTGCACTCCAAATGATCTTCAACTTAAATCAAACCCTTGTTATGAAATATGCAAACTTGTGTGAAGTGGCTAGCTTGAATGTAGACGTTAAATTGAATATAATTCTTGAGTGATCTTGACTTGAATTGCTTGCTTGAATCAAAACCCTACATCACAAATGTTAGCTCAAAAACACACATGATGCAAGAATTTCTTTGACATGATGCTTGAATCTTTATGATGGCTCCAAATTCTTGATGAATTGCTCTCGAATGGTCTTATGAACTCAATTATGCTGTTAGGAATGCTCTCACAAAAGTCTTATATGAAAATGAGTGAAAGAACCTTGTATTTATACTTATCCATGTTTAATATCCCAAAATTACACCGCAACAAGCCAACATATGAATTCATTAATTAAAGGAGTCTAAATCCTGCCAAGATTTGAAATTAAATCCTGAAAATAACCTAAGGGGGACTAAGACACCCTAGGTGGCATCTTAGTCTCGAGGCATGAAACTCAAGGCACAAACTCCAAAAAGGGGCCCAA
This sequence comes from Sequoia sempervirens, assembly GCA_007258455.2. Lineage (NCBI taxonomy): Eukaryota > Viridiplantae > Streptophyta > Pinopsida > Cupressales > Cupressaceae > Sequoia > Sequoia sempervirens. Next base: position 1,703 of record VDFB02001856.1, read on the forward strand.
TTAAGGCACATTTAAAAAGAGGGTCCCAAGACCTTTGGAGGATAAAGACACCCTAAGTGGCATCTTAGTCCTAGTCCAAAAATCAGGGACACAACCAAAATCATTAAATTATCATTTACCCTTTGATGTTTGTCAGGATTAGCCATAAAAAGATCTAATTTATTAGGCTTGTGGATGCAAAATAGGACCAATTAAGACATAAATAAGGATAAACAAAGCAAGGCGGGCCCAAAAAAGTGTGAAAATGCAAGGGTATGCATTTTCCTACACTACATATGTGAATGTAAGAGGGAGCTATTATAGGTCCATGTTGACCTATATTACGCTTTGCATGTGTTGTTTTGGGCACAAAGGCATTTTAATTTGAATTAGGTGTCAACAAGGCACATTTTATATGTTTTAGGGCTACATATAATTAGGCCAATCTAATTGGTGTTTGTGATGAGTTTGATATATATACAAGGTTTTTTTGAGATTGTGGATATTTATTTGAGTATGTACATGATCTTAATACAAGAAGTGATGCAAAAATATGCAGAGATGAGCGAATGAGTTGTGGAAGTTAAGAAGAGGTGTGTGAATTTAAAGCAAAGTAGAGATTTGTGATCCAAGTTGGATGAAGAGTATTAAGTCAGTGTTTTGAGTTTCAAAGGAACTGAATCCAGTATATGGTAGATGCATTTTGTATCTATTCAAATCTTGGTTCTATAGCCACAAACCTTCTTTTTCTCTTTCTTTTCTTAATGAGCAGTGAGCTCACCGGACAATGAGTCCACCTGGTAGTGAGCCTTTTTGTAATATCTAACCGGTTATAATATATTGTGAGCTAGTCCTAACCTTGGTTTTTCCCATTTTGGGTTTTCCACATAAAAATCCTTTTGTTCATGTGTTATGTTATGTTGTGGATGTTCTCATGCTTTCATTCCTTATAACAGTTAAATATGGTTTGATAATTGGATGGATGATGTTTGAATGAATTAATAGAATATTGATTCACCCCCACTCTCAGTATTACAAGTGTTCAATAATTGGTATAAGAGCTTGGATCCATGGAAGGAGCTTGACTGCTTTAGGAAGATCTTGGAGATTAAACATATGGAAAATAAAAAGTTTCTTATTCCTCTGGAAGAGATTCCTACTATTGAATAAACTGAATAAGATTGCATGCTTGACAAAAATGGGTAACTCAAAGTTTCTCTTGAAGATCTTAAAAAAGTTGAAGGTGGAAACACAGATCTAAAGGAAAATCTTAGAGAAGCAAATGTAAGTTTAAAGAAAGGCATAAGGAAGTCAATGAACAATTGAAGCAAGCAAATGAAGATATCATTGGATTGAAAGTGCAAGTGGAAGAAAAGAAAAGAATTGAGAAATGTCTGAATGCAATGGTAAAAATAAAATCTAATGAATGCATGAGGCTTTAACAAGAAGTGATAAATCTGAGATCAGATTTGGAGAAAGCAAGAAGTCATGAAGATAAATTCAAGACAAGTTCTACAATGCTTGATGAGTTGATTGCAAGTCAGAAAGCATCCAAAGATAAACATGTGGTTTGGGACTTGAAAAAGGTGAAATCTCAAAATAAAATCAGACATCTAAGGCAAAGAAGATTAATGAACCAGAGAAGAATGAAGACAAGAAGAACAATGGAAAGATCTGGAATCAAAGAGACAATGCTAGAAGACACCTTGTCACAAATGCTCAAAGGTATACATATTTCAACGGTATTTGTTATTCTTACAATAAATTTGGACATAGAGCAATGGAATGTAGAAGTAGAATGATCAAAATGTTCCATCCTTTACTAGTCAATGCTTTATATGCAATAAATTTGGATATAGAGAAAATGAATGCAAAAGTCAAATAATTAATGCATATAATGGTAGAATGATTCAACCTTTCAATGGTTACTATTATACATGCTATGGATTTGGACACAAGGCTAATCAATGCAAATCTAGGATGAATGGAAGGAATGTTGTTCAAAAGAATGTTGTATGTCACAATTGAAATAGACCTAGACATATTGCTAAGTTTTGCAGAAGTAGAAATACAAGGAAGGATAATTTGGTAAAAAGGAATGAACCACTCAAAAAGATTGATCTAGTTGAAGTAAAGAAGGAAGTGGAAAATATCTAGAGAAAGAAAGAGGAGACTGAGAACAAGAATCAAAGACTACAAATGAATCTATGCCCTCATTTGATGTAGACATCTATGAGAATTGAACCTAAGCATTGGCTTAGGGGGAGCAATAAAAGATAATCAAACATCCCTTAGCTGATATAAGGTGTCATAGCTTGGCATGAAGATATGTGACAGAGGTGAACAATTTTGATCTACTGGAGAAGACACCAGAAGAAAATATGCAATTGTAGAGATTTGTGGAGTGATTTAGGGTTTACTGTTGCATAGAGAAGGGTTTTACCAGCTTCATCGTTTGGTGCATTGAATACTAATTAGGGCAGATCAAAGGGTTATAAGTATCCAAAATTAGTCGATTTAATTCACTTTTAAGCATTTGGAGCAAGAAGAGTGAGTTGGAGTGAATTCAAGAGATCAAAGGTGATATGTGAAGCAAAGCATCAAAACCCTAATTTTGGCTAAGAAAAAGGTATTTATCATTGTTTGTGTGACATAAATTTCAAGTAAATTTTATTTTTTGAAGCATTTGAATTTGATAGAGATGGCAACACCTACTATAGTGAATGTGAGTGAGAATCCTAGACCAAAGTTAAGAAATTCCCCATGAAAGTGTTTGAGAATGACTTGCTTAGAGCCTTTTCGAGCATTATGTATAGGGTTTTGTCTACAAAGGATATTAGGGATTATATCCATATGAAATTGGAATAATATAACCACATGAGATTTATCGACTTATGGACAGACCAATTAATCAAAGACAATTTTGAAATTAAGTCGGAGTACGAAAACATGGTGAAGAAGAAACTAGACATCTGTCAATGGTTTCCAAGTTTCTAGTATAACGATGATGCTAAGTTTGTGAGAATGGCATTAAGTAGATTGCATGATAAGTTCATATGGACCAACATGCCTAGTTTAATAATTAAGGAATTTATAAGGGAGGTTACTCGACTTTGTGCCTTCAAACCTGTACTAATATTGAAAATTTTCAAGAACAAGGATGTGATGGATTTGATTGGAGCTACATTTGATCAAAGATCCCTCACTATAAATACTATCCAGAATCCCACAGTGGGATATGCTACCATGGTCATAGGTTATAAGATATACTACACAAGCAGAGAGAATTTTGTGTCAACCATCGTAATTAACTTGGCCTATGAGATGGTGGAGAAAGGAAAACATTATGATCTATGTGAGTTGCTTAGGAAAAAACTTTTTGAGAACTTGAAGCAAGCCAAAGAGAAGAAATAGCCCTTCAAATTTGGTTCCTTGGTTGTTTGTTTTCTATTTTACTTTTTGAAGGAACCTTCGAGAAGAAACAATGTTATGTGGGCTAAGAAAAAACCAGTAGCTCATCATATCTTGGAATCCCTACACAATATTAGTGACATGAAAGCACAGGATGAAGCACTTACTGCAGTCTTTGTAGTATTCAAGAAGAGAATGCATGAAAGGGAGAGGATACCTACGTCAATGGTAGACAACTATTAAAATGATATCACATTTTTTGTTACAACTAATGAATGCATTATTTAGGCTGTGGAACCTAGAATTGTCTGGATTCTACCACTTGGTTATAAAACTAATGAAGAAGAAGTCAATGGTTATGTTGATATATTATGGAAGAGCCCTAAAGACACTACTCAAGAAAGATATGGAATGTATGAAGATAAATCCATGGAAGTGCACATGGAGCTGAAGAAGCCAAAGATAAAGAGGAAGGTGGAAAAGATGGTGAATGAGTATGCCAAGAGCAAGGGGATTACAGAAGAACAAGTGTGGGAGACAAAAGCAAGAGTAGAGGGAGAGACAAGCACAATAGGTGGGTCCATCAAACCTAGAAGATTTGGAAGAAAAAATTCCACCACTCCCCCAAGTATCTAAAAGCCCTCTAGAACAACAACTACTCGAAAAACTAAGAGCAATGAGACTAGTGCTCTGATGTTGGAGGAACCTCAAGTGGAATAGGCCACAAGGCTTGAGAAGATCAGGAAACTACTCTAGTATCCCCCACAACTACCACTATGACAAAAATAAGGAAAGAGAAAGTTGCAAGAGAGAAAAACTTGAGCATATTATCTGAAGAAGAAGAAGAGGATGAAAGACCCTCGTTGGTCCTGAGAAGAAGCACTGACACTAAGAAATAGAGGATAGATATAGTTGATATTTATGATGAAGAGGAAATTGAGAAGGAAAAGAAAGCCTTTGGTATACACATGTGTATAAGAAGATGAAAGAAAAGAAGGAAAATAAATCATAAATATTTGACTTGGAGTAGAAAAAGAAGAAGAAAAAGACAACTCTGAAAATACCTCACAGTCCAACGAAGTTGGATGCATTGTTTAAAGGTATTTTTCATCATGAGATGTTGGGAGAAACAATAACTTTATACCATAATGCAGATGAGGTAGATAGAGCCACCATAATTGAAGCAATAATCAAATACATCATCAGCATTGAAGCAGATATGAAGAACATAAAGAAGAAGGTTCCAACTAATGTGTGAAACATTATGATGGAAAGGAGAAAAGAGGCAATATAAAAAGAGGATAAGATTAGATCAGATGCTTTGGAGAAAATTGGCTTCTCCTTATTTGATGTTGACAAGGCCACATTGGCCCAAGTTTGCAATAAAGAGTTTAGAACTAAATAGAGGGTTACATTTCTTATGGGAAGAGAATAGGGTGAGCTTGAGAAGATGCAAAGGAAAACAAAAGAAAATATCACTGATATTGCTTAGAAGTATGAAATGATTCCCATTGCTACCACTAGTCAAGAACTAGATCTGGAATTTGAATCTCAATAGGAGCATGTAGAAAACATTAGAGTTATTGATGCAAAGGAAAATATAGATGATACTCCTCTAGATATAGAAGAACCAATACAAGAAAATGTTGAGGATGAGAAGACTGCAGAAGGAGAAATAATGATTGAAGAGGAAACTATAAAGGATGACACATCTATTCATCCAGTGACACGGGATACATCAGTAGAAAAGTCTACCTTCCCACCGATAAACAATGATCAAGGAAATCCAAACACATTTGTCCCTTCGAAAGACATAGAGGTCAATGGTGAAGGTGACAAACATGATGCAGATAAAGAACAAGGGCAAGTGAATGAAGAAAATATGGGAAGAAAGGATGATGGTGAGAAGGAAGGAGATGAAGAAAAGAATGAATAGAGTGAGCAAGGAGAGAAGGACAAGGACAAAGGAGAAGAGGAGAAAAATGAAGATGAAGATAAAGATAAGGCATTTGGAGAAGAAGAAAAGGTAGAGGAAGAATAGAAAAATGAGTTTGAAGCCTTCCAGTGAATCTTCCTCTGATAATCCCCTGAAAGGTCTCTTATCTAAGAAATTAAGGTTCCAGCTAGTAGTTTCATCATAGTTATTGCAGTTGCCCATGCAACAGGGCAGTGCATAACTAGACAAAATATCTCATATTCATAATTTGTAGCTAGGTGATGTATTTCATGCATCAACAAGGAAATAAATCATTGAAACATACCAAAGGAGTGGTGAGTTGATGGATGAAGCAATAAAGACCTTGTAGGAGATAACACCTAGGACAAATATTGATACATCCTTGTCTGCAATGGAAAACTTTAAATTATTGATTGACTCCAAGGAATATGCCTTCGGTTTAAAGGGACAAGTTGAAATAGAGGTTGAGATGAGGCATGCAAAAAATAAGTTGTTGGATATTATAGAGAAGTGTGCATCTGCACTCAATAGAGTTGAAGAGTGCTTGGAGGAAGTGCAAGCATGTGAAGAAGAGGCAAAAATATTATTTTTGTATTGCATGAAGTGGTTGGATGCCACACAAAGCATAAAGGATGAAATGGACTCAATTGAGTCACTGATAAGTGTTGTCCCTAATTTTTGACTTGTTTAAAAATTGGGATAACCAATCAAAATTTTGATAAAATTTAAAGATTTTTCTTCTAAGGCATGTATTACGAGGTGCAAAGATTAGAAAATCTCAATTTTAGATCTACAGTCCTTTGGGTTACCACTTTTTACTCATTCTCGTTCGTTTTCGTGAATTTCTGAGTCATTTTTAGTGTGGTTTTGGTCAAATTCGGGTTTTTCTGACATCACTACAAGTAGGAGTTTTTGGGCTTGACTGCAAGTCAAAAATAGGGACCTTTTGTGTCTATTGCAAGTCATTTTTCTTTTTAATTTTATTTTTAATGTCTTTTGTAGGAACTTTTTGAAGCATTTGCAAGTGTAGGAACTTTTTAAGTTCTTTACAAGTTACTTTTTCATTTAAAACACTTGCAATCACTCTTAAAAAGTTTCGACTTTCTTTTATTTTGCTTGCAATAGCATCAAAAAGGCCTGATTTCACTTTGAGTTGCTTGCAATAGCATCAAAAAGGCCCGATTTTCATTAAAGTCATTTATTATCATTTAAAATCACTTGCAACTATTTGAAAAAAGTCCGACTTCTTTTAAATGACTTGCAATTCATATTCAAAACCCCGATTTTAATGTTTTTGATGAAAAGTAACTTGCAATTACAACTTAAAAGCCCGATTTCTCTTTTGAGTGACATTTTTACCTGCTTTGAGCTCTCAAGAACCCGACGCCATTCATGATTGAAGCAATTTGAGTTCTAGTTCGTTTGTCTTCCTTATTCCATGCAGATTTTATAGATCCAGGAGCTTTAAATCAGACTTTCAGCTGTCAATAATCAAGTCTTTTCATTTTTCTGAATTTACAAATCGCGCCTAGGGTTGTTCCATCGTCATTTTGGTTTATAAACTCATTTACAGGTATGTTTTCTTTTATTTTGGTCATTTCTTATTTATACTTGTATGGCGTCTTTGTTTAAAACGTTTTTGTAAAAACATCTTTCATTTCTGAAAAATGCATTTTTGAAATATCATTGTTCTTATTTTATTTTACTCTTATTCCATAGAAACGCGTTTTTATCTTTCATTTTATTTATTTTTTGAAAAACGCGTTTTCATTATTCAAAATACCTTTTATTTCTAAAACGCCTATACTAGGAACGTTTTTACAAAAACGCATTTTGTTTTTATTCCAAACGCCTTCATCTTCCTTCCAGCTGAAAACGTGTTTTCCCAAACACCTTTCATTTTTACCTTTCACTTCATAAAAACGCGATTTCATCATTCTATAATGTTCTTTTATTGTTTGAAACCCTCATGCACTAAAAACGCGTTTTTCTTCATATATTGTTCATTTCCATCTCATTTGTCTATTATATGCCTCCATTTTTACTATCAGCTGAGAATATTTACATCTCCTTTCATTCCATTTACATTTACCCTCCATTCCATTTCATTTCTATACATATTCATTCATTCCATTCCCATGTCATCCATCTTCTTTCACTTCATCTCATTTCCATTTCCTTGAAAAGAGAAAGAAAAGAAATAAAAAATGTTGCTTATAGAAGCAAATCGGGTTTTTATCAATGCATTACAAGTAGGAGATTTTAATATAGAATGCAAGTTAAAAGTTTTCACTTTTCACTTGCAATGACTTCTCAAAATCCTGACATGCACTATTCACTTGCAGCCGACCTCCAAAATCCCGAAATGCCTTAAATGCCTAAAAATTGGACGTTTTGCCCTTGACTGCAAATGCAAGTTGAAAATTCTGAGTTGCACTTTTCAAAGTTGCAATCTAACTTTTTCATTCGTCATGAAAAACAGATGTCCCTTTCACTTGCAATCAGCCTCTAAAAACCCGAAATGAGTTATAATGCTCATTTTCTGCCCTCATACAACCAAAACACCATTCTGAGTTTGAGCCTTCGCCATGTCTACGCCTATAAACGTTGATGACGTCTTAACCTTATGGAACTTTCATCGCAGCCTTGCAGATTCTTGTTCGATGACGGAGGAACCTGCTTCTCCATCAAACAAAAAGATGAAGTACAAATACGACAAGTACCAGAATGAGATTCTTCCTTCTCATGTTGTCTCGACCATTGAAGAAATCAGAGACACGGAGATTGGGCATGTTGATATGTCTGAGTTTTTGAAGAGAGCTGAGAAATCAACTTCTCATCATATGCAGTTGCTGCTGAGAAGTCATATTCATTTGGTTTCCTCATTTCCTGTTGCTGCCCTAGAGCCAGAGTTCGTCCTTGCGTGCACAGCTCACTTTGACAGAGAATCCAGAACCATTAAAGATGATGATGGGAATGTGGTTATTAGGCTTGATCTAGAAACTATCAATAGGATTTTCAGAGTTCCAGACTCGCCAATGTATTCAAATATTTCAGTAAAGAGTGCTCTAGATCATTATGAACAAAAGAAGGAAGATTGTGTACAGCACATCAATACTAAATGGCTTCTGAAGCGTCGAACCTGTGTTTCGGTGGCCTAAACTATACAGATCTGACTTCAAAGAAGAGATCAATGATATAATCACACTCTTGAGCAGGATGATGGGGTTGAAATTCTCCAATGTCTTTGAAAAGTGGATGTACAAATTCATAGTGGTGATTAGGAAAGCACAACACCCAATCTTCTGGGGTGAAATAATCAGTGATAGTTTATGTGAGCAGCTTGCACAAGTTCCTACCACGCTCACATTCTATATGAATTCCTATCTGGTTTACATAGCAGCTTCATTGAGGCAATTTCCAGGCCTTTCTACTGTAGGAGATAGATCTCTAGTTCCAGTTTGGGAATACTATGATCAACTGCCTTTGATTCCAAGCAGGATTCATTACAGAAGAGTCCAAGACGCATTCTTTGGTCACTTCATGTGCCTTTTTGACAAGACCTTGCAGAACAACAAAGTATCAGATGCTGCTTGGAAAAAGGTCAATGAATATGGTTGTCTTTTCCTTCAGTTTCCTACTTTTACCTACATGAGAGTTGGCTGTTTTGAAGATCAGCCATACATGCTACCGAGGTATCCAACTGATAAAATCATTCTAATGGAGCTTGCAAGACAGTTGATGACAGTGCATGCACGACAAGCTGTGCAACATAAAACTGGAGTGAGTATCTCGTCTCATAAACCATTACAGATTGGGAGATACTCCTTGACAAGTACCTCAAAGGCGAAAGCTATGGAAACCGAGATTCAGGAGATCAAATTAAAAAGATTCAAGGCAAGGGCAGATTTTGATTACAGAGGAATGAAAGACAAGATAAAGAGGGCCTTCACTCATGTACATCGCCTTGAAGATATTTGGGCAGACTCCGAACAGAGAAAGACATCTATAAAATGGATTATTGCAGGCTCACTCTTGAACAAATTATAGATTTTAATCTGACCTTGATTCCAGAAGGAGTAATTGATGATGGGCTGATTTTAGATCCAGAATATGAAGAACAAAGAGTTGCTTGACGCTTCTATTCCAGCAATACAATGGTCTAATAAAGAATCAGTTTCTATCTTTAACAGATTTCAGTCAGTCTTGGCAAATACTAATTCTTGGCTCAAGAGTATAGGCATCAAAACTATAAAAATCAGGGTTAATAATGAAGATGATTCAGCTGGACCTGTTGGATTGAAATCAGAAGTCAGAGACAAGTCCAAGGAAGGTGCTTCTTCTTCAGGAACGAGGATTAAGCTGAGAGTCAACCGTGCTGTAGAAAAACCTTTGGAGGAACCAACATTAAAAGGAAAGGAGGTTAAAGAGACGCAGATCCACATCATCGATCAACAAGAAGGAGAAGTTCTTCAGTCTCCTACTACTCTAAGTATAATGTCTCCACATATTGATGTTGCACCAGTATCAGTATTGTCTCCTATGTCTCAATTTGATAGTGATGTTGATTCCTTTTCAACGGTTTACGTTCCTCCTATTGAAGCTGCTCTTCATACATCAACTTCATCAACAGTGACCGCCTCTATAGAGAACATACATGATAATCTGGAGAATGTTTTTGATGCTAATCCGATGTATCCAAACACATCACAAATAACACTTCCTGAAATAGATACATCTGCTGCAAGTTTTGATTGCTTCATGGCTAATGCTGATCATAATATACCATCCAGTCAAGCTTTTGTTGCATTCAAACTGAGACATCTCCTAGAGTAACAACCGTGGCTCAAAATGAATCTGTTGCTGTTTCAAATACGGTTGTTGTTTCAAATGCAGATACATTGGATCTTCCTCCATGGTTGAGTTCAGTCACTCTAAAGAGAAAGAAACAGGCAATCTCTCCAGATGTATTTGATTTCCAGCAGTTGAAGAGATCAAAGCCAAAAGCTGCAAAGAAGGCTAAAACCGTTTCACGGGTAGTTGTGGACAGCAACAAAATGAAGTATGCAGAGATAGCTGAACCCCTTGCAGACAAGTCACCAGAAGAGATGCAAGTTTCTGATTATAAATTCACAAGGGTGGATTTAGGCAAGCAAACACATGCTGGTATGATGCAAGACGCTCAAAATTCAGTAACTGTTTTAACACATAGTTACAATGAACTTTTGGCAAAGAAGGAAAAACTGAAAGAAGAGAATTCACAGCTCATCTCAGTGATTCAGAAGATTGCCAACTCTTCAGAGCAAGTTAATCCATTAACTTCTTTCACTTCTGAAGAATCAGTCAAGCAATTGGAGAAAATTGCGCAAAAGGCCAAAGCAGTTGATTCTTGGGCAACACAGTTGATTGATCAAAGCATACCAGTGATTGAAAAGACATTACAAGTTCTGAATAATGTCAGAATAGCAAAAAAAATTGAATCAGACTTTGGAAGCTTTTCAAGCAAAGTTTGGATTCACTTGAAAAAGATTTGAAAATTTGGCATGAGATGGATCAAATCAAGCTACAAATTCTATGCAGCAATTCAATCCTACCAAACAGAGAAAAATACATAGAATTTGAAGAACTCATGACAAACAAGTCATTGGTTATTCAAGATCTCATCAAAGATATCCAAGCTACACTAGAAATGAGTGATGAAGTTCAGCAAGACATCCTTTCTAGCTTTGAGAAAATCCCTTGCAGAATTTTGAATCATGAAGGAGAATTACTTGCAACTGATATGGTCACTACAGAAATGGCAACAAATCTTCGTCAAGAGCTAGAATCAGAACAGTTTACTATGGATTCGATTCACAAGTTTGTTAATCATCGAATGATCCTTGATAAAATGCAAACTGTTTATGAAGAGCATAGACTAGCAACGATAAGATATTTTGATGTAATCTTGAAGACTGTTGCGGTTGCCAAGAACACACTAGGCCCCGATCCAAATGAGTTGCAAGAAATTATCAGCAGATTTCAATCTTTCAAAGCTAGGATTGAAATAGAATAAAATGTTTTATCTTTATGCATTTTGTTTTCGACAAACTACATGTAAAAACAAATTTTGTAATCGCAAGTGTTTCTTTCACTTGCAGTTTTGTAAATTGTAATTACATGTAATCTAATTACAAGTCAAATTACAATAGGACTTGTAATTTGGAATAAGTCAATTACAAGTAGTTGGTGGTTGAGAGAATTTCTCAAGTTAGTTGGGATCCTCCCACCTTTTTCTCATGACCTCTCTCCTATAAATACTTGAGAGGGTCCTTTGTAATCCATATCTTTTTGGCAAGCAAGAAAACTTTGAAGAATTTTGTACTCATAAATACTTTGAGCTTTATAGTTATAAGTTGTTCTTTTTCAAGTAATATGAAAGAGTTACAGATTTCAGAATTTATGTTGAAATCCTACTTTGCATCCATTGTGTTCTTATGTCATTTTGGAGCATTACTTTGTGATTTTTTGAAGATTGTGGAAGATTGCTAGGGAGAGCTTCAATTGAAATATTTTCAGACTTTGTGTTGTAAATGTTGAAGATTGAATTCATAATTTAGAAGTTAAGAAGAATTGCAAGTCTTTGTGCTCATAACAATTCTCATTCATAGTAGTTAATAGATACATCATATTTGCAGACTTTGTGTTGTCTTATGTTGTATATTATCATTAGAATTATCTTTCAAAAGGGTAGATAGGATTGCAGATTTTCAAGACTTTGTGCTTGAAATTGTTTTCTCATCCCGAAGGAAGTGACGGAAGTCTTTGAGCATTCAGGAAACTTCATTTCCTTTCTACTAATTTTATTACAAACTTTTGTAAGAGTTTATTTAAAAGTTAATCCTACTTTTTCTGTAAAGAGAAAAGAGTTTAATCTTTCCTGAAACAAGAGGAGAGATTATCATTCCACCCATATATTTTTTTAGTTAGTTAGATAGGGGGAGCCTTCCCTTAAATAGGAGAGTTTAACTCACACACTGTGGCTGAAACCACAATTTTGCTAAACCTCCTAAGTTTTCAAAATATTCAACCAACAATAAGCAATGCATCAAGTGCCTATGATCCAAAATAGGATAGAGATGATCAAACCTAGTCTACCATAGTAGATTTGCATGACAAATTCTTTACCCTGCAAAGCCAAAAGGAAGACATAATCAAGTAGCTTGGAAAGTTAAGGGACTTGGTGAAAACAAAGCATACACTTGTCTCAAGTGACCTTGTCGATACTGATAAAATTTCAAAGTTAAATCTTACTCCCAGTACTCCAAAAGAAGGAGAGGGGATATTGATGGAGCTTGAGTCTCAGTATAGAATGCTTGCAGTAGCAAAGAAAAGCTGGGAAGAAGGTAAATCTATTTGGAAAACCATTCTATAGAAGCTTCAAGGGTCAACATCTTCAAGCTAACCATTTCTACTTTTATGTATTTTTTATTTTTTCAAGTTTACATATTCTTTTGTAAATATGTGGATGGTTTAGGAGTTTTTGGTTAACTTCCTAAGGGGGAGTTAGTACATTCTTTTAGTTATTTCAATTTGTACAAATGTCTAAGGGGGAGCGTACAGAGTGTTAGTACTAGTACATCCTTTGTCATTGATGTCAAAGGGGGAGAGATACTTGGAAAGAAGTTAAGTAGGAGAGAAGTTGTACAATGGCTATGACACTTTTGGTCTACACTCCTCTGCAAATTTGGATTAGACCTTGCGGTTTTGGGAAAATTGTAGCAGGTGTCAAAGCATTGTGCTTTCCAAATGGCATGACATTTTGAGGTCCACATGTCCTATGGTGATGAACAGTTGGACTATTTTGTTTTTAGGTCATATGCCTGGCTGACCTAATGTATGTAAAAGGTGTGGAGATTAAATATGTGATGAAAATGTAAGAGGGAGCTATTATAGGTCCATGTCGACCTATATTATGCTTTACACATGTTGTTTTGGGCACGACGGTATTTTGATTTGAATTAGGTGTCAACAAGGCACATTTTGTATGTTTTTAGGCTACATCTAATTAGGTCAACCTAATTGGTGTTTGCGATGAGTTTGATATATATACAAGGTTGTTTTGAGATTGTGGATATTGATTTTTGAGTATATACATGATCCAAATACAAGAAATGATGCAAAAATATGCAGAGATGAGAATGAGTTGTGGAAGTTGAGAAGAGGTGTGTGAATGTAAAGCAAAGCAGAGATTTTTGATTTGAGTTGGATGAAGAGTCTTAAGTCAGTATTTTTATTTTCAAAGGAACTGAATCTAACATATGGTAGATTCATTTTGTATCAATTCAAATCTTGGTTGTGTAGCCACAAACTTTCTTTCTCTCTTTCTTTTCTCATTGAGTAGTGAGCTCACCAAATAGTGAGTCCACCTGGGGGTGAGCCTTTCTATAATACTTATAACTAGTTATAATATATTGTGAGCTAATCCTCACTGTGGTTTTTCCCATTTTGGGTTTTCCACATAAAAATCTTGGTGTTCATGTGTTATGTGATGTTTTGGATGTTTTCATGCTTTCATTCCTTATAACAATTAAATATGCTTTGATAATTGGATGGATGATGTTTGAATGGTTTAATAGAATACTGATTCACCCCCTCTTAATATTACAAGTGTTCAACACTTCAAATCAACAAAAACCTCAATTTCATTCTCTAACTTTGAATCTCCATTGGATACCACCTTAATATAATGAACTTTTCCTTTACCAAGACACCTATGGATAGGTACCCATGGTTCCCTACAAGAAAATCATATTTTATTTCTCTTGAGATCATTCTTGGTTTCTTCATCCATCTTTTTTTGTTATTGGATGTGTATTCTTTTTTTGAAATGGTGCATGAAGTTATTTCTTTTAAGACCCTCCCATTTGATGCTAGTAGGCAAATGCTTTAGTTTGATGAGAGAGTATTTTATAGATGCCTCCAAGATTAATTCTTAAAAAGTTGTAAAGGAAAAATCATTCACAATACCCTTGAGAAGTTCTACAAAACCCTCAACAAAAAAGCATGTGATTATTTTTTTCTAAAACACATGGCATCAAAACTACCGCATGCTGAAAATCAATGACATATGATTCTATTGTATTTTTTTGTTTAATTATTGCAATCTCTAAAGTACTCATCTTCATCCTTCCTTTTGAAACAATCTAAAATTATTTGACTAAATTCATCAAATGCTTGCACTTGATCATGACCATGTGTAATTAATCCATGATTCCACCAATCATAAGAAAATCCCTACAAAGTCAAAGTAGCAAACTGAATAACATGTTCTTCTACCATGGGGTTAAGTGTAAGGAATTCCTGCTACTTTTGAAGTCAAACCCTTGCTGAAATTTTATTACTCCCATCAAACATGGGTGCACTCAATTTAGTAATTATTTTTTGTAATGCTTTCTTCTCATCATTTTGGTGACCATTATGATGTATTCTTCTTGGAGCTCTCTTATCTCGGATTTATAAATAGGTCATAAATGTTACAATACTTTTTAAACCCTCAAATTTGTTGTTATAGTCATCAATGACTCTTTCAAGATAAACTTGCTCTTCATCACTTTCTTTCCTTAGAAACATGGGTTTTGATGGTTTTATATTGGAATTCCCTATAGATTTACCATTACCATATGTACTTCCTTCACCTTGCAGTTCTTTTCTTAGTTGCACATTCTTCAACTCATTTATAGTTTCTACTATTTTCACCATCGAATTGGTCAATGCATCTTGCCCCTCATTCATTTTGATTACATTTTCTTGGAGGAACTTATCTCTTTCTTTAGCATTGATCCTCCTTTATTCTCCTAACATTTTCTGTCATTGGGATTTTTAATTAATTTTTTATATTACTCTTTTCTCCAATATTGGAGTTCTCTTTCACTTAGAATAATGAAAAAAAGAGTTTACCCAATAGGTTGGTAAGATTAAGCATTGATACCATTGTAATATCCCCAATGAAATGAATTTGATAATTATTCTTCAAAAAGGAAAACTACAAAATACTATAAAAAAAACATACTTTTCAAATTAATTATAATATCAAAGTATCCACAAGTAATTATATTTTTTTCTTGAGAAAACTCGCACCCGATTACATCAATTGCACACTCAAACATCTTGAAACTTTTCTTGGTGATTTTTTAATGAAAGTACATAAAATAGGTTGTTATAAAATAAAATGAATATAAACAATATTAGAAACAAACAATGGAGATCTTACTACAATACACACCCAAAAAACCCTATAACATCACATTACAAACTACTCGATCAACACACAATCTACACATAAACTGGAATCAACAGGAATGAACATGCATAATTGCTAGTACATAGCTAGAAAAATAAATGAAGATAAAACATGTTATTACATAATAGAAAACATCAACCAAAACTCCACACCAAAATGCAACTACTCCACACAAACCCTTCACCTAAGACCTGCAACATACACACAACACAAAGCTATAATAATTTTTATTATTTATGCTTAATGGAATCTCTACATAAGAATTCCTATAAGAACCCAAGGGTTTCCATCCTTTGATCCTAAAAAGCAATGAGTTTTTATCCACTAAATTTCCTCACATAGTGGAACCCCATTAGAAGCAAGGCCTCTACCACACATGACCTCCTCATTCACAAACCTAGCCTCTCTAAGATTCTTGACTAGAGGAATAAGATCTTGGGAAAGAAAACCCTTTTCATAGGCCCAACTCAAAACAACGCTTCAAAGAGTCATCATGATCAACATATACATGATTATTAGTCACTTGCTTTAATCTAACCTCCAAAAAAAATGTCCAGAAGAAGCTCATCCTCATTCATGCCTTAAAAATTAGAAAGTAATGAGAATATAATTTTATAGATATAAAATTAAGATAGAATGATTAAAAATATTAAGAGGGAAAATATGAGACATTAATGAAGAGGATGTTTGTTAGTAATTTTGAAGGAACTTTCAATCATCTAGGTTGTTTGTGATGCATATAATTAAACAAAGCATCTTAATTTTGTAGGGGATTATTTTTCTTATGAAATTTATTTTTCTAGATAGTTTTTTTAAAATAAGCTTATGGCCTTTGAAGAATTGAACTATTGTATATTTTTAAAGAATTAATTAGATATTATGTGACTTTTATTTATCTTTAAAATTAACATTTTTTTGGATGGTTTAGCCTCGCTATTTGTGTTATTATATTTTTTAGAAATATTAATCATTTTACTATTTTTTTATTTTCACATCTATTTTATGTTTCTCACAAAAGGAGGTGGAAATGGCCATAAAATAATGTTAGATAGTATCACCATCATCATATAAATTCCTAAAATCATCATCATGCATAAAATTAAAAAAATAATCATTCATAAGACACTCATAAGATTCATTTAGTTAAGGAAAATATCATGATATAAATTATGTAGAATAACACAAGTCAAAATAGACATAGAAATTCACCTAATATGGACACTTATAAATCATTTTATGATTTATCATTATTTATTATCTTTATTTTTTCATTCACTCATTTATCTTATTATATATGTCAAGTACTAGTGTAAACTATTCCAATATCATAATTCCTCTCAAAAAATAAATAATAAATCTAGATTGAGATAAGAGTCTCAAATAAAAATATATATAAAATGAGTATAGATAACATATAACAATGCACATAAATAATAGTGTCTTATCTTTATTAATAGTGGTGTTAATATACAAACTAACCTAAAAGAGATATATTTTCCTCCTTGTTATGATATTATTGTTATACTTCCTACCTTGGACTCCTTCTATCATCAACACAACCAACCCAATCAACATCAATGTATGCAATCAGAACAAAGTCATTACCTTTTGGATACCATAATCCATAATCTGGAGTGCTCTTCAAATATTTGAAGATTCTCTTGACTACTTTCACATGAGTTTCTTTAGGATTAGCTTGAAATATTGCAACCAAACATACCACATGCATAATATCAAATCTTGAAGTAGAACTAAGTATGACAAACTTCCAATCATAGATCTATATAAAGTTTGATTAGCCAGGGGAGACTCATGTCATATTTGCTCAAATGACAACCAATTACCATAGGAGTACTCATAGGTTTGCAATATTCCATACCAAACTTCTTCAACATATCCTTGACATATTTTTCTTGAGAAATAAAGATACCATCATCTAGCTGAGAAATTTGAAGACCAACAAAGAAGGATAACTCACCAATCATGACATTTCAAATTCCTTTTGCATTTCTTTAGAAAACTTCTTGCACATCTCATTATTTCCACTAAAGATTATATCATCAACATATACAAAAACTATTAAAATTCTTTCATCCTCAATCTTGAAGTAAATATTACTATTTGCAGTACCTTTTTTGAAACCTTTCTAAAGTAAGTACTTGTCCAACCTTCCATACCAAGCCCTAGGAGCTTGTTTGAGACCATATAATGCCTTTTTGAGTCTACACACCATGTTTGGTTCTTCTGATGAACAAAATCCATTAGGTTGCTCTATGTATACTTCTTCTAAATATCCATTCAAGAAGGTTGATTTGACATCCATTTGATATACCTTGAAGTCCTTGTGGGAAAAAAAAGAAAGAAACATTCTAATTGCTTCCATTCTTGCTACCAAAGAAAAAGTTTCCTCAAAATAAATTTCTTCTACATATGAATAGCCTTTTCAAACCAATCTTGCCTTTTTCTTACAACTTCTCCATCTTCATTTAATTGATTCCTAAAAACCCACTTTGTTCCTGTCACATTTTTGTCTGCAGGCCTTGGAACCAATTCCCAAGTTTGATTCTTCTTAATCTAATTCAATTCTTCTTCCATTTCTTCTATCCATCCTTCATCCTTTCTAGCATCAACAAAAGTTTTTATTTCTATCTTTGATAACAAATAAAGGTTTACTTATTCATTTGTCTTTGCAAGCCTTCTTCTGGTCAACACTCCTTCATTCTTATCTCCAATAATCTAATCTTCTAAAATATTCCTTTGAATATATTTGGTAGGAGTCTTATAGTGCTTTTCTACTGTTTATTCTTTTTCTTCATCTTCTTCTTCTTATTTTTCTTCTTTTGAGTAGGGAGGTGCATCAAATCTGCAGTCCTCAATTTCATACATACTCTAATGTAGATCTTCATCAACCTTAACATTTGTACTTTCAACTATTCTTCCCAATATTTTCTTATAGCACTTATATGCTTTCCTCTGAGATAAATATCTTAGAAAGATACCTTCATTAACTCTTGAATTAAACTTTCCAAATGTGTCTTCATCTCTTTTGATATAGCATTTGCTTCCAAAGACCCTAAAGTACTTGACAGTTTCCGTTCTTCCATACCATAACTCATATGGGGCCTTAGTGTTGTTCAACCTTAACAATCCTCTGTTAAGAATATAGACTACAATATGAATTGCTTCTCTCTAATAAACATCAGACATATTTTCTTCCATCAAGATGGTCCTTACCATCTCTTGAACAGTCTTATTTTTCCTTTCCACTACCCCATTCTGCTGAGGAGTTCTAGCAACAGATAGATGCCCTCTTTATTCCATTTTTTCATAAAAAGCATTGAACTCATTTGAAGTGAACTCACCTCCTCTATCAGACCTCGAGCACTTGATTTTTTCATTCATTTAATTTTCAACCATTTATTTAAAAATATTGAATCTATTAAAAGCATCAAATTTATCTTTCAAGAAAGTAACCCATGTCATCCTATAAAATCATCAACAAAAAGCATGAAATACCTTTCTCCTTTCAAAATTTTTGTTCTAGTAGGTCCGCAAAAATCATTATGTACCAACTCCAATGGTCTAGAGGAAGAATACTCCTTGGACTTGAAATTTATCCTTGTCTACTTTCCAAACTGACATTCCTTGCACACAATACTTGTAGGCTTGATTATCTTAGGCATATCTCTTACTGCATATAGTGAGTTGACCTTCACAAGATTGTCAAAGTTAATGTGTCCCATTATCCTATTCCAAAGCCAGCATTCACTTGTTTTTCCAAGAATAAAAGTTCTCCAATTGACATTCCTTACACTATATATGTAACCACTTTTCCTAGATCCTTTTGCAACCAATTTTTTAGACTTTCCTTTCCTAATTTCACATCCTCTTTCATTGAATATGAGATTGTATCCATTTCTACACATTTGACTCACATTAAGAAGATTGTGCCTAAGACCATTGACATAAAATAACATCTTCTATCCTATGCTTTCCATCAATCCTTATTGTACCTTTTCCACATATCTCTACTAAATTATCATCTCCAAGCTTTATTATGCCTCCATTCCACTTCACAAGCTTGATAAACTTACTTCTATCTCTTGTCATGTGATTAGAAAAAAAAATTAATCACTCATGATTTTGCCTCATCTTTTGCATGAAAAGTAGTACACACAACACTTGAATCTTTAGCTTCATTTTCAATCTTCTTAGCAGCCAAAAACAAGAGTTCATCTGGACCACTAGATTCATCATCCTTTGAAGAGAAGGAATCTTCCTTGGATTAGAGACTCTTCTAGGCTCCTTGTTTCTCTTTTCAAAATATTTCAAGGGACATTTAGAAGAAAAATGACCAACCTCTCCATACTTAAAACATTTGAAAGGTAGCTTACCTTTGTACTTTTCAATACCCCTCTTCAACTTCCTTACAAAATTTGCTTCTTCTTCATCAATATCACTATCTGGATCAAATGCTTCATACATTTCCTTATTACAGGCTTTGAAAGTTGCTTCCTTCTTTGGGTCTTCTTTACATCAAACTCTCTCATTTCAAATGCAGTGATGGCACCATATAATTGATCCATTGACAATTTATCTAAGTCTCTAGCTTCCTCAATAGAATATACTTTAGGACTATAAGCATTAGGAAGAGATCTTAGTACCTTTTTAACCACCACCAATTCTTCTAGTTCTTCACCAAGCCCTCTAATTACATTGACCACTTCATCAACTCGGAGCAAATATCCTGCAATATCTCCATCCTCTAACATTTTCAAGTTCTCAAACTTTCCTTTGTAGATTTGCAACTTGGCTTGTTTTACTTTTATGTCTCCTTCATAGATGCCACTGAGCTTATCCCATACCTCCTTTTATAACTTGCAATGCATTACTTTTACAAGATCAGAGTTTGATATCCCACTTAAGAGAGCATTCTTAGCCTTTCCATTAATCTTATAGGCCCTAATCTCTGTCAGATCAATTGGAGGAGTAGCAAGAATAATATAACCATCCTTGACTAATTTTTAAACACCAAACCCTAAAGAGGATAGATAGGATTCCATCCTGAATCACCGAAAAGAAAAAAATAATCCATCAAACCTAAGCACCTTGTGAGACCCTTCTTGTGCCATCCTAGATCTTCCTCAATCTATTAGACTTCTTCTAAGGAACTAGGCTCTAATACCAATTGTTGAACATACACCAAAACACTGAGAGGGGGGGTGAATTATTATTCTATTATATCTCAAAACTCCTAGAATAAAATAAACTTCAAACTCTATTGCATAAGCAATAACATGAAAGATAGAAACAATGCACAACACAACACAACACAACACTAGATGTGCATGGAAAACCTCAAAGAGGAAAAACCACTATGATAAATACTGCTAGGAGATATTGTCCTAATCCAGCCTCACAAATGAATAATAGTTACAACTTAGTTTTAAGGCTACAACCCAAGGAAGCTACTACTCCCTAAAAAGAGGTTTTAGGGTCACTCCCAAGGAAGCTACAACTCCCTATAGACTTTTTTTTTAGGGATACAACCCAAGGAATCTACATTCCCTGATCATAGTACAAACTCATGAATGATTACATAATGATAGTCCTTTCACTGTCTGAAACTAACAATTAGGCTCAATCCTTTTGATGATTGCAATTATACTTTTTCCTTTCTCTTTTTGGTGATTGAAATTCTACTTTGTCACTTCTGCAAATGTCTTCAAATGTCTTCTCTCCAGCTTACTAGCTCATTGCTTTCAGAATTTAAGAATTTTTTCCTTTGGCTCATTACCTCTAGCAAACAATTAAGCACCTTCTTCACTTCCATTTTGTCACAAAAATATATTCAAGATGAAACCAGATAGGAACTTATACTTCTCTTTCTCTTTTAGTCACTCATGCAATTTTTATCATGTCACACATACACCTCAACCTAGATCAACTAGGTTTATAATTTATACATTATATTACATTGATTATAATTCTCATATCAACCTACAATAGAAAATATCACATTTGCAAGTCGTCCAAAGATAAAACACACAATATGAAATGTGTAGAGGACAAGACCCAAAAGGCTACACGCAACACTAGGAAGAGGAGCACGCCTTTTAGATTCCAACACATGCTTAACTTTGTCCAAAAAAATCTTCATAGCTTTGGTCTTTAATGAGCATCATCTGTACGCTTTGAAAATTTAAAATAGGTTAGCCATAAGAAAGAACACATGAAACTTATAGCACATCGACATTCACTGCATTGATGGTACACATGAATGATAAAGCATTACATGTGTTTCTCCTAGATGAGTCAACATGACCCATACAACACCTGAAAACACTTCATAGACTCCACTCAATATTAAGCTTGTGGTACACACCCTCAACATACCTTAGTCTGAAACCAAGAAAAAGCATAACCTCGTAGAATAACCATTCTAGAACACAACCTATTTCAGAGAGAACATAAAATACCTTGCAGAGCATCAACAAATATTACATGATATTCAGGAACACTCTCATACACCCCATTCACATCTTCATGCAGAAACAAGTTGGCACAAGCCAACATACATTGAAACCACTCACCAAACAACACATTAATATACTCTGTTACTTCAAAATTTATTTGCAGAAGGACTAATGATATGAAACTTTAGATATAACACCTTCACAACATGTTGAACTTATCTTTTGAACCACATAACCATACTACAAACACAGAGGAATTCATAGCCAAACTTTTCACCTTTGAAAACACCAACATAGGATCAACACTTTCTTCAAACTATCACTCACAAAAACATATTTTTGGAACCCAAATGAATT
>VDFB02001858.1:0-42640 GCA_007258455.2 Sequoia sempervirens
ATTTGTTAATGCTTGCTGTTGAATTTACTTGTGTTTCTCTCAGAAAGATCAATGTGGGAAATAAACTATGTCTGTTTCTGCATTAGGACATAGTTGTTCATGTCTTTGAGGTAACCTAATCGAATTAAAGTTACCGAAGGCACTAATGTTTGGAGTTTTCATTAGATAAGCTCCACTAGATTTCCTTCTGAATTGGAATAATGGAGTATTTGGATTAGCAATTAGGGATACCAATTTTTTATTTTTTTATTTTGAATGCATAGATGTTTTTTCTTTCTTTGGAACCCACATTGTTTTCACTTTTGATTTTTCTTTATAGCCTTTTCATTTTTTCTTAATAGGCACCTTCCATTTTTTTGGAAGTGTTTTCTTTTGATTTTGGAGCATATTTTTCTTTTTTTTGGCATGTCTTTTTAGTGAGACATGATGATATTTAGGTTTTAGTGGATTCTTTGATTTATGCATTTCTTGTTTGTATCTCAAATGCTTAGATAGGCCATAGAGGGATTTTATGAAATGAGAGGATTTTGAAGTGGAAGGTGTTGGAATGAATTCAAGGGTATGTGCCTTTGTTTTTCTTGAAAGGGAACCTAGGTATATGCATTAGGAACATATGGGCCCATGATGGGTGGAAGGGTTCATGGATACGGTCCAACAATAGATGGTGAAGATGATGGAGGAGGTGGATGTATTGATGTAAAGGGGGGCCTCTTGTGTTTGAAAGAGATACCAACGTCTTAAGAAGGAGGTATGCAGCCAAGGTCCTAATAAATTACATGTGTTTTAATATTAGGATGTGCAGGTAAATGAACTCATGAAGGCATGTGGTATTGTACGAGAAAACCGGCTTTTATAAAGGTGGATGAAGCAAGCTTATATGTTTGTGGTTCATGAATGGGATCTTGTGAAAGTTTAGGATTATCATGAGATGTGAGGGAAATGATTATACCTTGGGGGTCTTGACTTATTGAATGGATGGAAAGCTTTTTTTAATGAATTTATACCTATGATTATGGTATAGAGTTGACATACTTCAATCATGAGATGGTATGGCGTCATGACATGGAATGGAATGATGAGATGAATTGGGATCATGAGAGGGATTATTTTGATCTTCACATAAAATGGGGATCTATTATGTTATTCTTTTGATTAAGATTTAGATCCTGAATACCCCATCCCACTACAGAAGATCATACACAGCTCTAAGCATATATATCTATTATATATTACTATGGTCTTCAAATGTATCATTGGATGTTTGATAAATGCCCAAACATGAATAATCCATATGACACTAAAATGGCTTGTTACAATGAGCACTTTATGTTTTGTGCACTATAACAATGTATTTAAGTCCACCTTCATATTGCAAGTTGGAAAACACAGTGGGTTGTAGTTTGTATATCACGCAGTGTTTTCCAACTTGCAACTATACGTAGACAATATGGTTCTCATGAAACTCTTGTGTTTTTTAGACCTTAAGAATTTCATGAAACTCACCTAAAAAATTTATTACAACTCTTCAGTGGACTAAAATTTGGGTTTCAAAATTGTGATATGATGGTAAATCAAAATGCACTAAATAATTGCAAGTTGGAAAACACAATGGGGGATGTCGGTAGATGCTTCTAAGAATCTTGCATTTTCTTTTAATGGGAAACAAGTTGATTATCCCTTTAAAAAAATCCAAGCCCATACAATTCACCTCCTCTCCATTCACTTCGGCCAATAGGAAGACCACTTGGTTGAAAAATGTCCCCTTTGCAACATCTAAATTGTTGCAAACTCATGCACTAGGAAATACAAATTGCATAGCTAGTTCAATTTCATCTTCATATGCAATAAGAGATAGTGGCAGCCTTGCGTTTCCATTGCTCAGCAATTTGGCTAGTGATTGTTGAGTTGTGGAGGAAATGGTATGGGCTTGGATTTTTTTTAAAGGGATAATCGTTACTCCTGTATGTAGATGTCCTATTTCAAGTGGGAGCTTTCCTATTTGTTTTGTATCCATTACTGCATTACACAAATTCCCTCCTCCACCAACCTCCAATTCAGCTATTGTTGTGGCATCTTAAACTTTTATCAGTTGTGCAACAACACCTTTGCCTTTTGACCTATCAATTGTGCAACAAGACCTTTGGCATTTGACCTTTATTAGTTGTGCAACAAGACCTTTCACTTTTGACCTATTAGTTGTGCAACAAAACCTTCCATTATTGTCTTCGTTTTATCAAATTCTTGTCTTTTAGATTGCAGCTCTCTCCAAACAGCATTAAGCTCCTCTTCTTTTCACCATGACAACTTCTTGTGTTTTAATTCCTTTTCTAAGCAATTAATTATAGTGTTTGGTTGTTTTGCTCCACTTTGAGCATTTCCAACTATTCTTTTTGCAGTGTGTTTACAATTAGAGTGTGCAGATGTTTCTTTTTGCAAGATCATTAGGGAACTTCTCTGCCTTTTCAGATAAGACTTCCATGCCTCCACCCAACTGATCCTCTTTTTCTGCACTTAGATTTGGTATTGCCTTTTCCTTATCATCCATTTCCAATTGTATTTGTTTCATGGAACTGCTAACTTCAAGAATGCTTTCCTTCATTTGTTCAACCCCACTTATAGCACCATCTCTCTCTTTCTTTACTTGCACAAATTCATATGCAATAGAAAACCTTTCTAGTTAATCCCCTTCTGCATTTCCATTTTCCCCTTGCACATACTACACATGCTCCTTCCTCCACTTGTCATGAGCAGGAACAACCTCTTCAGTCAATACATTATCTATCTCGTTTACTTTGGTCTACTTCTTTCCAAGTGTTTTTAGAGTAGATTCATTTTTTTCATTACACACTTTCCACTATGTCCTCGTATTTTTTTTATTACTACCATGTCATACAATTCTCATAACAAATATTTTTCAGATTCTGTTAGATTTCTTTCAGGAAAAGGGATAGAGTTTTGAATGTATTAAATACTTTCATCTACCTTTGTAGCTGCTTTTTTCCCAACTTTGAGAGTGTATTCATGATTGCATAATCCATTTGTTTCTTTTAACAAGTTATTTGCAACAAGTGTTTTTATGATTAAATAATTTGTATGTTTCTTTGAACAAGTTATTTGCAACAAGTGTATTTGTGTTTACTTAATTGATATGTTTTAGATAAGACTTTCATGTCTCGACTCAACTGATTCTCTTTTTCTACACTTACATCTAGTTTTACAACTGTGAGTGGGTTGCACTTTTCATAACACCCTGTGTTTTCCAATCTGTAGTTTTACAAAACAGGATTCATGCACTAAGAGCTTTTGTTTTCATAAATGTATTGTGATATTTACTTATTTTTTCAACAAGTGGTTGAATCAATAGTTGGAAGTAAATAACATTTTTTTCCTTGATGCCTGCAATGCTATTTGTTATTGACTTTTTTTCCCTTTTTTTTATAGTACAAGTAAAAATGTTGAACTCAAGAATTCACATCGGGCAAGTTCCCCACGACAATCAGGAAGAGAATGACAGTCCATTTAGTATAGAGAGGTTGCATTGTGCATTCAAATTCAATTGCAAGATGATGGAGGATGCCATTCGCAAGGTCGATAGATTCTCAGAGCCCACCGAACCTGTACTCCCATATTCTAAGGTCAATGTAGCTTGCAAGTTCTTGTCAAACTCCATGGACCTACTAAAAAACCGTATTCTAGTTCAAATTCTCTGTGCAAATTATGTTTGGAGACATGCGGTCAATCACGAACAACTTGATGAAGCATTGGAAAGATATGATGTTGATCAGGGTCTCTACCCCATTTTTGGCATCTTCCCACATTTGTTGCTTCAATAATCCTTGGATATGAGGTGTGTTCAAAAAATATTTACTAGCGGCCTACAACATAAGGGTGATCATTTTTTTGACCAAGCAATGTGATTGCATGGTCATGTTGTTGAGCCACACATTGAAAAGGACATACGGGAGATGTATCTTTCCCTTTGCACACTGCTTGACCACCCCGCACCAGCTCCAAAAAATGATGAAAGGGTTATTTAGTGGCTTGGCATAGGATGCCCCTGTCATTCCAATGAGGGCACAAATGTAAAGACAAAAAATGTAAAGATTGGATCTGATTAGGATGTGGAAAGGCTTGTTAAATGAAAAATAGAAACTAAAAACTTCAACTTTTATTATGTATTACTCTTTTGAAACACTACAGTTGAATGAATGATATTTTGTATTGTTGTTTATTAGTGTTTATTACTATATTTTTTTATCACTCATAGTTGAATGAATGATATTTTGTATTGATGTTTATTAGTGTTTATTACTATATTTTTTATCACTCTTTATTACTATTTATTACTGTTTAATACACGAATACTGTTTTGTAATACTGCAGATTGTAAAACACAGGGTGTTGTAAAAACAACAACCCACTCACAATTGAATGAATGATATTTTGTATTGTTGTTTATTAGTGTTTATTACTATATTTTTTTATCACTCACAGTTGAATGAATGATATTTTGTATTGTTGTTTATTAGTATTTATTACTATATTTTTTATCAATCTTTATTACTATTTATTATTGTTTAATACATGAATATTGTTTTGTAATACTACAATTTGTAAAACACGGGGTGTTGTAAAAATAGCAACCCACTCACAGTTGAATGAATGATATTTTGTATTGTTGTTTATTAGTGTTTATTATTGTATTTTTTATCACTCTTTATACTATTTATTACTATTTAATACATGAATACTATTTTGTAATACTACAAATTGTAAAAAACAGGGTGTTGTAAAAACAACAACCCACTCATAGTTGTATAACTAGATCTACTATTTTGAAACACTACTGTTGAATGAAAGATATTTTGTATTGTGTATGTCTGATGTTCTTCATATTCAAATTTCCATAAACATGAAAACTTCATTACCACATGTTTTTCCCTTTATCATTTGAAAATATTCAATACATTCAAAACTCTATCCCTTAGCATGCAAGAAATCAGACATAATCCAAAAAATATTTGTTATGAGAATTGTATGACATGGTAGTAATAAAAAAAATACGAGGACATATTAGAAAGTGTGTAATGAAAAAAAAGGAATTTGCTCAAAAAACACTTGGAAAGAAGCAAATTAAATGAGATAGATAATGTATTGACTGAAGAGGTTGTTCCTACTCGTGACAAGTGGAGGAAGAAGCATGTGCAGTATGTGCAAGGGGAAAATGGAAATGCAGAAGGGGATTAACTCGAAAGGTTTTCTATTGCATATGAATTTGTGCAAGCAAAGAAAGAGAGAGATGATACTATAAGTGGGGTTGAACAAATGAAGGCGAGCATTCTTGAAGTTAGCAGTTCAATGGAACAAATACAATTGGAAATGGATGATAAGGAAAAGGAAATACCAAATCTAAGTGTAGAAAAAGAGGATCAGTTGGGTGGAGGCATGAAAGTCTTATCTAAAAAGGAAAAGAAGTTCCCTAACGATCTTGCAAAAAGAAACAACTGCACACTCTAATCATAAACACACTACAAAAAGAATAGTTGGAAATGCTCAAAGCGGAGCAAAACAACCGAACACTATAATTAACCACTTAGAAAAGGAATTAAAACACAAGAAGAAGTTGTCATGATGAAAAGAAGAGGAGCTTAATGTTGTTCAGAGAGAGATGCAATCTAAAAGACAGGAATTTGATAAAACAAAGACAACAATGGAAGGTTTTGTTGCACAACTAATAGGTCAAAAGTGAAAGGTCTTGTTGCACAACTGATAAAGGTCAAATGTCAAAGGTGTTGTTGCACAATTGATAGGTCAAAAGTCAAAGGTGTTGTTGCACAACTGATAAAAGTTTAAGATGCCACAACAATAGGTACATTGGAGGTTGGTGGAGGAGGGAATTTGTGTAATGTGATAGTGGATATGGAACAGACAGGAAAGATCCCACTTGAAATAGGACATCTACATGTACAAGAGTAACGATTATCCCTTTAAAAAAAATCCAAGCCCATACCATTTCCTCCACAACTCAACAATCACCGGCAAAATTGTTGAGCAATGGAAATGCAAGGCTACCACTATCTCTTGTTGCATATGAAGATGAAATTGAACCAACTATGCAATTTGTATTTTCTAGTGCATAAGTTTGCAACAATTCAGATGTTGCAAAGGGAACATTTTTTAGCCAAGTGGTCTTCCTATTGGCCGAAGTGAATGGAGAGGAGGTGAATTGTATGGGATTGGATTTTGTTTAAAGGGATAATCAACTTGTTTCCCATCAAAAGGAAATGCAAGATTCTTAGAAGCATCTACCGACATCCCCCACTATGTTTTCCAACCTACATTATTCAGTGCATTTTGATTTACCATCATATCATGATTTTGAAACCACTACCGCATTACAAAAATTCCCTCCTCCACTAACCTCCAATGTAGCTATTGATGTGGCATCTCATACTTTTATAAGTTGTGCAACAACACCTCTGACTTTTTGACCTATCAAAATGCTTTGCAGGACCATTATAGGTGCGGTGAACATTTCCTACAACTATTTTCTACATTTGCAGGACCATTATAGGTAAGTTGAACTATTTTTGAACTTCAATACATTGTTTTGTTACAGTGTGCATAATAGAAAGTGGTCATTGAACAAGAATTCATAAGTGAGTGGAAACCCTCTGTGTTTTCCATCATGCAACTATTACGTGCATCTTTTGTTTGAAATGTATGACAAAATTGAAATGGAATGTTTGCTGAAAGTAAGGGTTGTCATAAAATATGAAGGTGAACTTCAAAACATTGTTTTGTTATAGTTTGCATAAAAGAAAGTGGTCATTCAACTAGAATTGACAAGCGAGTCACAACCCAGTGTGTTTTCCATCATGCAACTATTATGTACATTATGTGTTCAAAACATATGAACATATATTGAAATGGAGTGTTTTGTTGAAAGTAGGGGTTGTTAAAAAATATGAAGGTGAAGTTGAAAACATTGTTTTGTTATAGTGTGCATAACAGAAAGTGGTCAATGAACAAGAATTGAGAAGTGAGTCACAACCTAGTGTGTTTTCCATCATGCAACTATTATGTGCATTTTTTTGTTCAAAACATATGAACAGATATTGAAATGGAGTGTTTTGTTGAAAGTAATGGTTGTTATAAAATATGAAGGTGAAGTTGAAAACATTGTTTTGTTACAGTGTGCATAAGAGAAAGTGGTGATTGAACAAGAATTAAGAAGTGAGTCACAACCCAGTGTGTTTTCCATCATGCAACTGTTATGTGCATTTTGTGTTTGAAACATATGAACATATATTGAAATGGAATGTTGAAAGTAAGGGTTATCATAAAATAAGGTGAACTTCAAAACATTGTTTTGTTACATTTTGCATAAAAGAAAGCAGTCATTCAACAAGAATTGAGAAGTGAGTCACAACCCAGTGTGTTTTCCATCATGCAACTATTATGTGCAATTTGTGTTGGAAATGTATGAACAGATATTGAAATGGAATATTTGTTGAAAGTAAGGGTTGTAATGAACTTCAATACATTGTTTAACAAGAATTGAGAAGTGAGTCACAAACCAATGTGTTTTCCATTTCCCCCAACTTTTTTTTGCATTTTCTATTCACAAAACGTATGACGATATTGAAATGGAATGTTCGTTGAAAGTAAGGGTTGTTATAAAATATGAAGGTGAAATTCAAAACATTGTTTTGTTACAATCTGCATAACAAAAAGTGGTGATTGAACAAGAATTGAGAAGTGAGTCACAACCCAATGTGTTTTCCATCATGCAACTATTATGTGCATTTTTTGTTCCAAACATATGAACATATATTGAAAAGGAATGTTTGCTCAAAGTAAGGGTTGTCATAAAATTTGAAGGTGAACTTCAAAACATTGTTTTCTTACAGTCTACATAAAAGAAAGCGGTCATTCAACAAGAATTGAGAAGTGAGTCACAACCCAGTGTGTTTTCCATCATGTAACTATTATGTGCATTTTTTGTTCGAAACGTATGAACAGATATTCAAATGGAGTGTTTTCCTAAAAGTAAGGGTTGTTAAAAAGTATGAAGGTGACATTGAAAAAATTGTTTGTTATAGTGTGCATAAAAGAAAGCGCTCAATGAACAAGACTTGAGAAGTGAGTCACAACCCCGTGTGTTTTCCATCATGGAATTATTATGTACATTTTTCTATTTGAAATGTATGAACAAATACTGAAATGGAATGTTTGTTGAAAGTAAGGGTTGTTACAAAATATGAAGCTCAACTTCAATACATTGTTTTGTTACAGTCTACATAACAGAAAGTGCTCATTGCGTGTGCTTACATTTTTAAGTTTGACATAAATAATAAGACTTGAGGTGGAATTGCCCACCATTATTTGATGGCATTTGACATTTTTTATAATGAAATTTTACATGGCAACAAAAAGTGTCATGAAATCTACAAGAACATAGTCTTATATTTTTTTAATTAAGAGGGGTAAACACTTTTGACCTGGAACTATGAACCGGTGAGGTCACAAACGAGGGACCTCATCCCCATATAAATTTTCAAAAACTACACCCCAAAGGGATTAGAGCCTTGATGGAAAGATTAATAATACAACTTAACAATCTCACCATGCCACCATTGGAAAAATACCATA
The DNA here is from genome assembly GCA_007258455.2 of Sequoia sempervirens. NCBI lineage: Eukaryota > Viridiplantae > Streptophyta > Pinopsida > Cupressales > Cupressaceae > Sequoia > Sequoia sempervirens. Next base: position 8,656 of record VDFB02001858.1, read on the forward strand.
GTCTTCAAACATACCAAAGTAGTGTAATTCCACACCATAATTGTTCAATAATTACATGATCAAAGACCAAATGGAAAATGACTATTGTCAGCCTCTCTCATCCTCTCCTATAGTTCCTTTTATGTGCAATTGAGGAGATGGTCAGATAAAATATTATAGGCTTCTTTGGATCCTTGGCATTGATGGTGGGGTGATTCCACTTGCATGGATCCTCGTTGTTGTACGTGTAACAAGAGGATTTAGGGAAGCCTCTGCTTCGACCATTACACTTTCAAAACCTTCAGCTTGTAAGAAACCCAAATACATAAATGACTACGTTCAACAATTAATGTATGGATATAAGGAAAAGGCAACATCAAATCTAAGCACAGAGAAAGAGAATCAGTAGGGGGAGAGATGAGATTCTTATCTAAAAATGCAGACAACTTTCATCACATTTATATATACGGAATGAAATCATTTATATCTACCTATGGAGGAGAAATACAATTGGAAATGGATGAGAAGGAAAAGGAAAAATCAGACAGACCAAGAAACATCACCAATAATCAAGGCCCGATTTTATCGCTTCTTTGTCAAAAATTGAAGGAAATTGAGAAGTTGAGCTGGTGTCAAGAATCAATAAAATCAGGCCTTCAACTTATAGGTGACATTTCTTCACACCCACCACTTCCTTGTTCATCCTTTCCCTATAATGTGAAGAATGTTAACATCACATCAAATTCCTATGCATGCAACATATTCATTAAAATATGAAAATAAACATTCAAAAGCATATTTCAAAATTACCCTTTCTTTCACTTTCTTCCTCTGAAAGAACCAAGGACATTGTGTTTTCTAATATACAGTCAAAATTAGCATATTCATAAAAGAAATGAAATTTCCTAAATTAAATTACAAAGACGCTCTAAAATCTAAGCAAAAAGTGACTGCAACGGCACATAAAAGTATTCAAGATATTAAAAACTCTATCCAAGAAATGTCACAAATAAGGTCAAGGACCGATTTTTTTTGCTTCCTTGACAGAAATTGAGAAATTGGAAACCTGTTGTCCTATTACATCAATGTAGCAGGATAAGGAGTTTCCTATTTCTCAAAGATTTATGCCCAGGAAAACAATCTCCTCCCTAGGTACCCTTTCTTCTTGTTGCCCTCTCAAGGCACATTTTCCTATCCCAAATGGACACTAAGTTGCTTGCGCCCACCACTTCCTTTTCCATCCTTTCCCTCTAATTCCAGGAATGTAAATGCCACATCAAATTCAAATACATGCAACCAATTCATTCAAAATATCAAAATACACATTAAAAATCAGATTTCAATATTACACTTTCTCCTGCTTTCTTTCCCTTTCCCCTTCCAAGTACACATTTGTGGTTTCCTGTAATATGTAAAAAAGTTGCAAGTGTTACGAGACAGTTAAAGTTCCAAAATTTATTGCACCATCTATTGTAAGCAAGCATATAGTTTTTCAATCATAAGAAACAAAAATTTAAGGTGGACTTCCTTACATTCTTGGTGCATAGAAAACAAAAACTTTTGACAAGCAAATAACTGACAGGGGACAGTGTGTTTTCCAACACTGCAAATAATGTGAGCATTTTTTTTCTTGCAATCAGATGAAGATAGAGAAATGTCATTTTCATTGTTACAAATAGCATTTAATACAACTATTCATTTGAAAGTATCCATGATGAGAAAAATAGTCGACCTCAAATGATTTAAATGTCAACCTTTTTCTTTCATTTATAAGCAAGCTACCATAAACAATAAGACTTCAGGTGGCATTTCCTACTGGTATATTTCATATTAGCATAAATAGAATACACATTATAAACACAACCAAATGATTACTGTCACAGTCTACATAACAAAAAGTGGTGATTGAACAAGAATTGAGAAGTGAGTCACAACCTTGTGTGTTTCCCATCTTGCAACTGTTATGTTCATTTTGTGTTCCAAACATATGAACAGATATTGAAATGGAATGTTTGTTCAAAGTAAGGGTTGTCATAAAATATGAAGGTGAACTTTAAAACACTGTTTAGTTACAGTTTGCATAACAGAAAGTGCTCATTGAACAAAAATTCAGAAGTGAGTCACAACCCTATGTGTTTTCCATCCTACAACTATTATGTGCATTTTTTGTTCCAAACATATGACGATATTAAAATGGAATTTTTGCTAAAAGTAAGGGTTGTTGAATACATTCATACTGTCAATATAATTGTCGGTGGGGGATACATAAAAGTATCCAAAATCAACTAAGGTGTCACCAACCAATTGGATTCTCACAGTGTAAGTAACCAAAACATTTTCATTACATTCATAATGTCTATGTGTAATTGTAGGTTCAAAAATATTGGGTGTTATGAACCCTGCAGCCCAAATACTATTTCCAAACCCTTTACAAGTAACAACCCAATTGGTTACTCACCCCTCAAGTGAATTTGGATAGTCTTATATATCCTCGGCCTACAACTCCCTACAGAATGAGAAAAACTAGAACACATAGTCTTTTCCAAGAACAGTACTCATTACAATCTAAAACGCATGTCTTAATCACATCAACGCCCTTCCCTCCTGCAGTGAACGGATAGCTTCTCACACAAGGAAAAATAATGTTGGCGTAATTCGATGCGAGAGGACACCTCCTCGCTTTCCTCGCCATGACATTTCCTCCCTTTTGTTGGTTTCATCACTTTTATCATCTGTCTTGGCGGGCCCTGTGCTATGTCATCTCCTCATGTTATGTATATTTTTATGCATTTTTGTATGTACATAGGTGTGTTTTCTCGGGAGATTAGCTATGTCCATACATGGTTTTACAACATTGTGTGGGTTGAAGGTTTCATAAATCATGCACTCACATCCCACTGTGTTTTCCAACCTGCAATCATACAGAGTTTTAATCGTTGTTGGAAAACACTAGGTGTTTAAAAACAGTGCCTTTTATTGCATTCCTACAGTCTAAATAAAAAAAGATTTTCGAGATGAATATTCATACTGTTGTGTAAAATTCTAGGTTGCAAAACACTAGTTTTTCAAAATCTGCAACCCACACAATGTTTTAAAACCCTTTACAAGTGACAACCCAATCAGTTACAAACCCATCACCTCAATTCCATTGGTTTTTAATCTCCCCCACCTGCTCTCCAACCTTTCACTTTCAACCTGCAGAATGAGAAAACCCACAACACAGAGTGTTTTCCAATAACTATACTTCTTACATATTAATTGTTATGTTTCCTTCCGTTGTCGATTTTGTCACTTCTATCATCCGTCTAGTGGTCCCTACACTATGTCGTCTCTTCATGTTATGTATGTTACCATGTATGTTGTTATGTATGTTTTCATGTGTATTTTGTGTGTACATAGGTTCTTTTTGTGTAGGAGTCAAAGAAAGCTAACTCCTAGACAAAAATCACCTATGTATGTAACATGATATTGTACCCCCCATACCCCATGCCACACAGTGGACAAAAAGCATCGAGGAAAAGACCTAACGGATGACTAGTTGCGTGTCGTCAGGTGGCATTGTTAGAAAAGGACATGCGGCTGGGTGGGAAATTCAAAAAGCTAGAGAAAAATGCACCTAACATCGCCATTTTCCACATTTTCATTTTCCAGTTTGGTGGGTGGGGAAGGAGGGGGCGCAGCCGAGGAAAATGGAGTTGTAGGCGGCTGAACCAGAGTAAAAACTTTTCATTTTTTTTATGTACATAGGTGTGTTTTATCTACATTTTTTATGTGGTCGGAGAGCTAAAATTTTCCATTTGTGATATTTAATTTTGTTGTTTGGTTGGGAGCGTAGGTGACGTAAAGGATGTCAAATAAGAGAAACGCAATCGACACGTGCGGCGGCTAGCCAACAGGTATATATATCTGCCATTGTATATGCCATTTTACCATTTTGTAGGAACTATGAAGCACAGCTATTAAATGGGTTTATGTGAAGCATTGAAGAGCAGTTAAATGGGTTTTTTGAAAAGCATTGAATGACTATTGGTTAAAGAAAAAGGGTTTTCACTGATGGAAAAATAAAAGGTTTGTTTTCCTGTAGGGTTTTCATATGAAATGCATAGTTGTTTCTATTTATGTAGAATAAAAAAAATCAACTAGAAATTCTTTGCATGCACCACAATAAGCATCTCATCTATAAAAATATCATAACTTATTAATATAGAATAAATTTTGGAAGTTTAACTGACCCATACACTTGTAATTCAAGCTATGGCAGCTAGAATCACTTGTATTTAGTGCAAAAGCTTCACATCTCCTAAAGTGTCCTTCTCAATCCACCTGCCCTTGTTTTCTTCAAAAAAAATTCCTTGAATATATCAACCACTTGGAAGGAATACAAGTGTTAGCGATAGATTAAATTGGAAAATTAAAGACATTTGGTGCTACAAAAAAATCATTTTATTCCAAATTTCACCAATATACAATTTATAAGTTGTGGTGAGTGCAAAATGCCAGCTTGCACAGACAATAAACAAACATATTAAACTATACGTTGGGAATTTAATTTCCAATTTAACCTATCACTAACACTAGTAGTATATATCAGCAATTATATTTTCCATTCTATAGGAACTGTGAAGCATTGAACATTCATTCGGATATATAAAAAACTCATCTCTCCTAAAATTTGAAAGAGGTCATAACTTACAATCATCAATAAGCGCATAGAAGACAGAACAAGAAGGTTACCACGTACCACTATCAAACTTATGTTTATATCATGTGTCTCTTAATGAACATCGAAATGACATATCGGTATCGTAACCATTGTTCAATGATATTGTAAACTGAACCATTACTTGTACAGGGGACTGAAAAAATACATATCATTACAAGAATAAAGGTTAACAAGTCAACAAAATCCTTGTTGATCACCTTGATTGACCAAAAAATAACAGCTAATCTGCCAACAAAACACACCTATGTACATACAAAAATGAATAAAACTGTACACAAAAACATACATAGAAACATACATAACATGAAAAGAAGGCAGAATAGGTTGTCATTGCAGAAAAGAGAATCAGTTGGATGGAGACATGAGAGTCCTATTTGAAAAGGTAGACAAATTTTGTAAACAACTTATTAAAAAAAAAAAACATCTGCATTCTCTAATCAGAAAGACACTCTCAAAGCTGAGAATAGTATTTAGGTTGCAGGTTTCATAACACATACTATTTTCCAACATGCAAGTATATATAGATAGCATTCTTCTAATGAAAACCTTAAAGTTTGTAGATAGTAACAATGTACTAAAGTTCATTCACCTTCATAATTTATAGCAACTCTTACAGAAAAAAATTGAAATTCAATTTCTTCATATCATTTAAAAATAAATGCATAATATAATTTGTAGGTTGGAAAACACAATGTGGTTTTCCATTTATATCATTTTGTACATTCAAAGTTACATGGTTGAGAGCATCGGCAAGAATGTCTTGAAAAACTTTTGTTAATTAGGAAGTAGGAATGCAATGAAAGGCAATGTTTTATAAATACCCACTATTTTCCAACAACCATTAAAACTCTGAATGATTGCACGTTGGAAAACACCGTGGGAGGTGAGTACATGATTTATGAAACCTCCAACCCACACAATATTGTAAAACCCTCTATGGACACAACTAATCTCCTCACAAAACACACCTATGTACATAGAAAAATGCATAAAAACATACATAACAACATACATGGAAACATACATAACATGAAGAGAAGACATAGTGTGGGACCCGCCAAATAGATGATAGAAGCGACAGAACCAACAAATGGAAGGAAACGTCATAGTGGGGAAAGTGAGGTGTCCCGTCACATCAAATTATGTTGGCATTTTTTTGCCTTGTGCAAGAAGCTATTCGTTCACTATGGGAGGGAAGGGTGTTGATGTGATTAAGACATGCGTTTTAGATTGTAACAAGTATTGTTCTTGGAAAACACTCTATGTCCTGGGTTTTCTCATTCTGCAAGTTGAAAGTGAATCATTGGAGAACAAGGTGGCGTTGCAGGTGGGGGGATGACCAAGCGAGTTGAGATGAGGGGTTTCTAACCAACTATATGTACATAGGTTTGTCAACTCGGTTTTCCCGACTTACCAATTGGGTTGTTACGTCTAGAGGGTTTTACAACACTGTGTGGGTTGAAGATTTCTTAAAACTCAATGTTTTCCAATCCCATTATATTCTTACTATCTAATTCACAAAAGGTTCTCAAGACAATCACAAAACATACCAAATTGAGGTGAGGGGCGAGTAACAATTGGGTTGTTACTTGTAAAGGGTTTTAAAATATTATGTGGGTTGCAGATTTTGAAAAACTAGTGTTTTGAAACCTAGAATTTAACAAAATAGTATGAATGCAATTTAGACAGTACAAACAATGTGAGTATGAGTTGTCATTTTCTGAGATTTTTTTTCTGACACAACAATTGGAGATAGAATGACATGTGTGTTTTCAGTTTGGAGAAAGAAGGGGGAAAACACTTTGTGTTTCATGTCTGCACATTGAAAGCTAATGGTTGGAGTGCATATGTAGGAGTTGGAGGAAAAAACCAATGTTTTGAAACCTGGAATTTAACAAAACAGTATGAATGTAATTTAGACAATACACATGTAATGAAAGGCACCTTATAACAAGACTTACGTAGAATAAAAATTGTATTTCTATTTCTTAATATGATCCAAATATACATGCACAGTATGATTGCAGGTTGGAAAACACAGTGAGAGGTGAGGTGACAACATGATTTACAAAACCTCCAACACACAAAATGTTGTAAAACCCTCTACACACTGAAGCCAAATACCTTATTAGTTGTCTAGAAAACAATGCCTATCACCACACTCCTACAATCTAAATAACACAAAGCTTTTCAATACATATTGTTTTGGAAAATTCTAGGATGCAAAACACTGTGTTTTACAAAACCTGCAATCCACCTAATGTTTCAAAACCATTTAGACACCAGTATTTGAGGGATGTTTAGGCACATTTTTTCTATTACTTTACACAGACACCTGCAACTCCATTTCCATATTCCTCAGTCGTGCATCCCTCCCTAGCCTACAACTCCATTTTCCTTAGCCAACAACTTCATTTTTCGTCGCTCGCGCCTCCTTCCTCCCCACCCACCAAACTGGAAAATGAAAATGTGGAAAATGGCAATGTTAGGTGTGTTTTGTCTAGCTTTTTTACTTTCCTGCCGAAGCCACGTGTCCTTTTCCAGCGATGCCACCTAACGACATGTGGTTACCCATCCGTCAAGACTTTTCCTTGATGCTTTTTTTCCACTACACCGCATGGGGTATGGGGGTATGATATCATGTTACATGCATAGGTGCTTTTCATCTAAGATTTAGCTTCTCCCCTAATAAAATAATATACCAGTATTAAAGATCGATTCATATAATATACCAATATTAGAGGGAACAACTGATAGGAGACAGTGTGTTTTCCAACACTTCAAATAATGCGAGCATTTTATTTAAACATAACAATGGAAGGTGTGATTTTGAAGACATTCATACTATTTTGTAACATTCAATGTTGCAAAACCGTACGTGTTAAGAAGCAAGAAACCCACAATGAGACAACCCTTTACATTTAAACAAGGAGATTCAAATAACTGAAACCCAACATTGTGTTTTCCAAATTGCAATTACTTTCTGCACTTTTTCTTTTCAATCATGCCAAATTTAAACACAACAATGCAAGGTGTGGTTTTGAAGACATTCATATTGTTTTGTAACATTTCATGTTGCAAAACCGTAGGTGTTAAGAAGCAAGAAAATGTGTTTTCCAACACTGCAAATAATGTGGGCATTTTATTTAAACGCAACAATGGAAGGTGTGATTTTGAAGACATTCATACTATTTTGTAACATTCCATGTTGCAAAACCGTAGGTGTCAAGAAGCAAGACAATGTGGTTTCCAACACTGCAAATAATGTGGGCATTTTATTTAAACACAACAATGGAAGGTGTGATTTTGAAGACATTCATACCATTTTGTAACATTCAATGTTGCAAGCAGTGAGACAAGCCTTTACATTTAAACAAGGAGATTCAAATAACTGAAACCCAACATTGTATTTTCCAAATTGCATATATTTTGTGCACTTTTTCTTTTCAATCATGTGAAATTTAAACACAACAATGGAAGGTGTGATTTTGAAGACATTCATATTGTTTTGTAACATTCCATGTTGCAAAACTGTAGGTGTCAAGAAGCAAGACAATGTGTTTTCCAACACTGCAAATAATGCGGGCATTTTATTTAAACACAACAATGCAAAGTGTGATTTTGAAGAAATTCATACCATTTTGTAACATTCAATGTTGCAAGCAGTGAGACAAGCCTTTACATTTAAACAAGGAGATTCAAACAACTGAAACCCAACATTGTGTTTTCCAAATTGCATATATTTTGTGCACTTTTTATTTTCAATCATGCAAAATTTAGACACAACAATGGAAAGTGTAATTTTGAAGACATTCATACTGTTTTGTAACATTCCATGTTGCAAAACCGTAGGTGTCAAGAAGCAAGATAGTGTGTTTTCCAACACTACAAATAATGCGAGCATTTTATTTAAATACAACAATAGAAGGTGTGATTTTGAAGACATTCATACCATTTTGTAACATTCAATGTTGCAAGGAGTGAGACAAGCCTTTACATTTAAACAAGGAGATTCAAATAACTGAAACCCAACATTGTGTTTTCTAAATTGCATATATTTTGTGCACTTTTTCTTTTCAATCATGCAAAATTTAAACACAACAATGGAAGGTGTGATTTTGAAGACATTCATACCATTTTGTAACATTCAATGTTGCAAGGAATGAGACAAGCCTTTACATTTAAACAGGAGATTCAAATAACTGAAACCTAACATTGTGTTTTCCAAATTGCATATATTTTTTGCACTTTTTCTTTTCAATCATGCAAAATTTAAACACAACAATGGAAGGTGTGATTTTGAAGATTTCATACTATTTTGTAACATTCTATGTTGCAAAACCATAGGTGTCAAGAAGCAAGACAATGTTTTTTCCAACAATGCAAATAATGCGGGCATTTTATTTAAACACAACAATGGAAGGTGTGATTTTAAAGACATTCATACCATTTTGTAACATTCAATGTTGCAAGCAGTGAGACAAGCCTTTACATTTAAACAAGGAGATTTAAATAACTGAAACCCAACATTGTGTTTTCCAAATTGCATATATTTTGTGCACTTTTTCTTTTCAATCATGCAAAATTTAACACAACAATGGAAAGAGCAAGACAGTGTGTTTTCCAACACTACAAATAATGTGGGCATTTTATTTAAACACAACAATGGAAGGTGTGATTTTGAAGATATTCATATTGTTTTGTAACATTCAATGTTGCAAGCAGTGAGACAAGACTTTACATTTAAACAAGGAGATTCAAATAACTGAAACCTAACATTGTGTTTTCCAAATTGTAATTATTTTGTGCACTTTTTCTTTTCAATCATGCAAAATTTAAACACAACAATGGAAGGTGTGATTTTGAAGACATTCATACTATTTTGTAACATTCCATGTTGCAAAACCGTACGTGTTAAGAAGCAAGAAACCCACTGTCAAACAACCCTTTACATTTAAATTGAGAGGAGACAGTGTGTTTTCCAAGACTACAAATAATGCGAGCATTTTATTTGTTCCAATCAGATGAAGAAAGTTAAATTCCATTTTGACTGTAGCAAAGAGTTGTTCAAATGAGAATGTTAATGGGAAAATAAAAGATTTTGTTTGCATCTACAGTTTTGGGCTTGGGTTTCCATTCCAAGTTCTCATTTTGAAAACCCACCGGCTCATAATTTTTTTTTCAAATCTGCAACCCACATAATGCTTTTTCAAAACCCATCTTCACAACACAAAAACCCCTTTATTTTTTCATAGTCAAATTTCAAAACCCTCAAGTAAAAAAAATTCTCAAACAATCATGTTGAAAACCCTACACGCAAACAAAACATTTCATTTTCATTTCATAGAAAACCCATTTAACAACAAACCCATCAAACCCTACACACAAACAAAACATTTTATTTTCATTTCATAGAAAACCCATTTAACAATCGTTTGTGCTTCATAGTTCATTGCTTCACAAAAACCCATTTAACAGTCGTGCTTCACAGTCCCTACAAAATAGCAAATGGCATATAAAATTGCAGATACATACCTTGTTCGGCTGCCTGCAACTCCATTTTCCTCCATTGTGCGTCCCTCCCCAACTTGCAACTCCATTTTCCTCGGTCGAACATCGTCCATCCCCATCCTGCAACTCCATTTTCCTTGGCCTATAACTCCATTTTCGTCGCCCGCACCTCCTTCCTCCCCACCCACCAAACTGGAAAATGCAAATGTGGAAAATGGTGATGGTTAGGTGTGTGTTTTTCTAGCTTTTTGACTTTCCCGCCCACCTGCCCGTCCTTTTTCAGAGACACCACCTAACAGGACGAGGCTAGCCATCCGTCAAGACTTTTCCTCGGTGTTTTTTGTCCACTGTGTGACATGAGGTATGGGGTACCATATTTCATATAATATATATGTTACATATATAGGTGCTTTTTGTCTAGGAGTTAGCTTTTTCCCAAATTACCTCATGAATTGATCAATAATACATGGTTGAATGCATTGATGGTTAATGCTCTTTCAATAATTTGATTTTAAAAATATAGTTAAACCCAAAAAAGAAAATAAAGGGTCAAACTATCTTTTTATGATTGGAATTGGTAAAGAAGCAAGACACGTTGAAAATAATTTCCCTAATACACTTATTTTAGATAAGTGGGGTACTTATCTATTAGTACCTTTCTAGGTAATTACAACAAAGAAGACAAATGGAGACTAATCACAAAATCCTTCCCTAAACTATTATAAGTGGAAAATCATACATATTAGGAAAAAGATGAATTTTTGTGTTGAGTAGTATTGGATTGTGAAAGAAGAAAAACCTTGGAAGAAGCACATAAATTCCTTTATAGAGGACACAAGTTAAGAAATAGAATTTCAAGAAAACTTATATTGGCTGGACTTTGGTGGTCAACCCCATTCAAATTTTAATAAATACTGTCACAATTATGATATTTTACAACAAACTAGAAGACCAAATGCAAGAGATGAAATGCCACTAGAACTAGTATTGGCCATGGTTCCTTTCAAAAAATGGGTGATTGATTTATAGGACATATTAATCCCCATGCCCATAAAACTAACACACATTTTATTATAATTTCAATATTAAATATTTAAATAGATGGGTAAAAATAAAACTTGAAACATAGAAAAGTATAGATAGGTTGGTTCACCTAATGGGGAAAATGGGGGTGATGAACCTATCTTCCTTTGTTTCATTAGGAAAAGATATCCTCACAAATAATTGACTTACAAACCTTAGGTGAGTCAACTCAACGAGGGAATCTATTGGTTTCCTTATGATTAAGGACGAGGGTATCATCCTGAACATCACTTTTGGGAGAAAAACTAAAAATAGTAAATCAACTCAATTATGCCCATTCAAACTTGAATCATCAATTTACAACATAATATAGATAGAAACCTCAAAGTTCTGGCAGATCTAGAAATGGTAGGAGGGTGTGTACCTGTCACCAAAATAACTTTCTAAGAGATTTTCTAGGACTCATTCGCCCATAGGTGAATGGATCTATGTGTAGAGGTTTGACTTAGCTTTCAGGATCCTCTGGTGTTAGTCTGTAGCTTCCATTTGATCCAGGTTTTAATGTTGGGCAATAAAAAATAAAGTCTATAGGTGAGATTATGTGGATTGACAACAAATATGGAAACTTTTTGCAACTTTGAATTCTTCAATCCTTCTTCAACCTATAAACTTGCACATTCACAAAGGGGAGAAAAATACTTGTTTTTGGTGGATGGGGGTTTTCCTTGGTCAAACCTTGTTTTGTAATTAAACCTTGAATTGAAATAATGAAACATGAAAGGAATTATGAATGAACAATTGCTATGTTGCAACTCACCAAACCCTTGAATAAGCCTTTGGAGGACTGAAATCTTGATCTTGATCTTGCATGAAGTGGCTTCAATGGATGTGGATCTTGATAATTGAATCTTGACTTTAATCTTTAACTTTGATCTTTGAAACCTACATCACAATGTTAGCTCCAAAAACATGCATGTGCATAAGACCTTGACATGATGCTTGAGATATTGATTGCTACAATAAATCACCGATAAATCTTCCATTGAATGCTCTCAATCATAATCTTTACTCTTAAGATTGATCTCCCAAATGTGCTCTTGAAAATCTCATGAAACTTCCTTAGACTTTATTTGATTAAAATAACCTTGTATATATAGGTATCTATCCTTAATTTCTTGAAAATTAAACATTACAAGTTGACATTGAAATTTGAATTTGAGGACATTAAAATACCACCAAAAACATATTTTAAATTTGGTTCCAAAGGCCTAGGGAGGACCCACTTGCCTATGGGTGAATGGGTCTCAAGTCCCTATTCCTGGAACACACATTGCTTGAGGTAAGTAATCATGTGTTGGCATTAATTGTTGTCGGCTTTCCCCTTCAGAAAATGTAATTTATTAGGCTTGCATATGTAAAATAGGGCTTATTAAGGCATAATTATGTCCATTTTATTTTAGGAGACCCAAGTAAAGTGTGAAAATGTAAAGGAGTGCATTTTTCTAGACTATAAAATTAACAAAGGATTGCATCACAAATATAACAACTAGGTATATGTTTAAAAACATTGTCATAAGATCCAAATATGTGTTAAACATTAGTAGTGATCATGGAAAAAAATCATCAATCAAACTATTAATGAAGTCTTGCAAATTTTTATGATAAATCAAAGCAAGAGTGCACATTTTTACCCCCAAGAAAACATGGCAAGTGAATCCTTCAACAAGTCATTATAAAAATCATTAACCAAAGTTTGCAATGAGGATACATTAAATTGGGAAACAAAGATACCTATAGTGATTTGGGATTACCATGTAACTTATAAATAGTTAACAAGATATTATCCATTTTGATTAGTCTATTGACTATGCAACACTTCTATACAACATAAAGTTCCTAACATATGAATGATAATCACTACAAAGTTAAATAAGGAAGATTATCTTAAAGGTTGGTTATTAGAATTAGAGAAATTGAGTGATAGCCAGTTACTTGCAGCATATAATCAAACATGGAAGAAAATTAAACATAAGGCTTTGTGTGATTGTAATATAAAAATAAAATAATTTCAACTAGGAGATACTATCGTATGATAGAAAGTATGAGAAACTAGGAAAACTAAAAATATGGTGACTAATACCATACCACATAAATCATAAACAACCAATTGGTGTGGTTCAACTGAAGATCTTAAATAGTTAAATTATTGAAGGATGTATTAATGTATCATGACTAAAACATTACTACAAAACAAACTAAAAATGAGAAACTAGAAGTTAGTGTATAATATATACTATAATGTTTATTAGAAACACTTAATGTAAGAAATATTTGTTAGAGTTAGCTATGGAGATACCCAATATCTAGAGACCAAATGGAAAGCACAAAGAGATCAATATGCAATGCTCAAGATTACAATGGAATTGATTATCCAACAACTGATTTACAAATGAGAATCCCTTGGTTCTATAGCCAAGGTGAGACATAAGATGTCATAAGATTATGACAAGTTTCTTAATCTTATGATATGAAATAACTTATCATAACTACCTAGGAAAAGATAAAATCTAGACATGACAACTAAGTATTCTAAAAAAAATCATAGGACCTATGCAAACTTAACATGTGAATATGCCCCCTAAGTCCCTAGTAAGTGAATTAACTAGGTACAAGACATTTATTCACACCAACACCCCCTTAAGTGCAATTTAGGGAGAAGATTATCATGCAAATGACACAAAGATGGGTCCTGAATACGAGACCATGTTAGGTACCCATGTACAAATGCAAATACAATCTCTCACAACAAAGAAAAGGAGAAAACCTAGTTGGACAAAACTCCTCCCCAAAAGAGAGATGAAAAGACAAAATGCTTTCAATGAAGAATGAGAAAGTGAAAACCCTATATGAGGAAAAATATCCCCCATAAAAGAGAAGAAGAATATAGACCATGCAACCCCCCCTCAATGGTGAGTCTCCTACAATGTTAGAAGCTCAACATTGAATGATAAAGATGATCCAATCTTGTTGAAAAATATTCCTCCCCTTGGGAAGAAACAAAACCAAGATGGTATGCATGATGTCTTCCCATTCCTAAAAGGAAGAAGTGGGAAGAAGAATGATATGTGATGTCTTTGAACTACACTCAAGTGTCTCCAAGTCGATGCCAAAAGATAACACACTCCAAATAGGCGTTTTAGGCCATGTAACTGAAGATTTCAAACCAGAATATAGTAGATAATAAACATGTAGAACACAATCCAAAGACAAAGATGCCTCCTCTAAAGACAAAGAAGCCTCCTCCAAATTTCATCCAAAATTATCCACACTCACGTCAAACTGTGAAGAATGATCATGTAGAGAATGAACAAGAGGGTGAGAGTATTCCCTCACAAAAATTGAAGAAGGATCATCTCCATCAAAGAGAAGATGTATGCAATCAATGGTGTCTCCCAAATCTGAAATGTGAGACTCAACAAACAACCGACCAATGTGTATCAAGTATGAATCCCAAGTAGATGTAGCTAGAAGATGATGAAGATCTTGCTACACTGAATCACAAGAATTTATATCTATAGCAACACAAGCATCATCCAATGAAACAAAAGATGGAGATGAAATGCAAGGCTCAAGAATGGGATCTGATGTTAGAACCCCCAAGTTTAAGAAGCCAAAAGTCTCCTCAAAGTCATGGTTCACACTGGAAGTATAATCAACAGTCGAAGGAACAATGTCATCATCAGAAGCAAAATCTGCAAAGGTATACAACCGAGATGAATGATCAACCATCCTAGCAACAATAATCTCTCTCCTCTCCAAGTCTCTAATGATAACTGAATCAGGAGTGAATTGCACAGTCCTCCCATCTCCAGTATGTGTAATCTAATAGATGGAAAGAAGATTGTTTGACAAATGAGGCACACACAAAACATCATTGAAAGTTCCCTCCTCAATATCAATAGATCCCTTCCTAATTACACTCATATATATATGTTTCCCATAAAAATAGGGGACATAGGACAAGGCTCAAAAGAAGAGAATATAGACTATGAAGATTCCATATGATGAGATGCTTCTAAATCTATAATCCATCTCCCTGAGCCAAGACCTGTGGTAGCACAAAGATATTTCCCTTTATTTCTTGATGTAGAAGCCAAACCAACATGACCTTTTTCCTTATTAGACTATTTTGAAGAAGAATAAGGTAACTCAGACATTCTGGAAGGTATATCAACATGATTCTTCTTAAGAAGATGCTTCAATTCATCAATATCCTTCTTGTAACAAGAATGTTCATCATGTACAAGCTTCTTGCAATATGAACAAGTTGTCTTCTCTTTGGAAAAAATTTTATTCTTTGCTTGATTTAAATATGGATTGTTCTTTGATTTCTTTTGTTTCTTATCAATATGTTTTGATTCTTTCACCTCACTAACCAACAATGCCTAAGATTTAGATGATTTGATGAGACCCATTGAGATAAGCTTATGTTGCTCATGTTTTAACATCTCAAAAAATGATGCAAATGAAGGTGTAGTATATGCAGACCTCATAGTTAATCTATGAGTATGAAAGCTAGAAACAAAAGAAGCATAATCAGGACCAAATTTGTTCAATGTATTATAGACCAACTGAATGTCCTTATCAATTCCACATGATTTACATTGCTCTCTTAGATCATTAACCTTAGCGATGTACTCTTGGATGTCAAAGTTCTTAGGATCAAGGCTCATTGGTTCATTATCAATTTGATAGCCTCTTACTTCATCTGTAGTACCATAAAAAGTTTTCAATTTGTTCCAAGCTTCATGATAATTCTTACATGATTCAATTTGAAATAATAAACCTTGAGAAACTAGTTGAAGAAGACATCCAAGAGCTTTGGTATGTTCAATCATCCGTTTTATCTTTTCATCTACATTTGTAGGTTCAGGTACCTCATTTTCAACATATAGAGAATGGCATTTAGCCATTAGAATAATCCATGCATTTTGATTCCATGTTGAATAATTATATGATGTGAGTAAAGGAACCTTAGAATGATCCATGGAAAAGAAGAGCACAAACAAATGGATCAAAACAATGCACTAAGAAACCCCCAAATCACTCAATCAAGAATCCCCCTAGCAATATATGATTATGGCACTTTATATTTAGTGAGGTTACAGTTGCTAGATGCAAAAAACAAAAAACTAGACTTGATATTAGTGCTTATAGATGCCAAAAATAGCCACAAGCTCAAAGTGAATTTTTTACATAAAATGAGATCAATTTGATCACACCACTGCAAAGTACACAAAAAATTATGCTCTTTCAAAAAATAATTCAATAAAAAATGTTAAGGTGGGAGTGAGAATAGAGCTTTGGAAGTTCCCAAAATGAGAACTATGCAACAACTCCTATGAGAATCTACAATTTTTGGAAAAAAAAATGCACCAAAATCAAAAACCAATTGCACCAATGTGTAGAGCATGAAATTCTACCCCAAATCAAGAAAATTTGCTCACAAAAAAGAGGTTGTATGGTCGAGATATGAGCATTTAAAAATTGATCTTCAAAATAAAAATTCCAATGGTGAGGGGGCAAAATTTTCAAAAAGGTATCAACTCCCCGCTGACATCAACAAAACATTATATTAAATTTGACAATTTCTAGGTCATTGTCGATAAAACCTCCACCAGAATATTCTCTACGATCAATGGAATATGTGTTGGAGGAATATTCTTTGGAATATTTTGGTTGTTGGAGCAAAGGAATCTAGGTGGAATATTCCAAGAATATGCGAGAGGATCTTCAAATCTGCGACAAAATATTCTTTTGTTCTCTGCCATTTTTTTTGTTGTTCGTCAGTTTTTAAAATATTTGCTAGTTTTTACAAAAAAATGGGTTGTTGGGGCCACTAGCAGGGCCTTCGACCTGCACTATGCGATAGCTAAGTGGGCCCCTACATACTGCAGGGTATCACTAGTACCTACAATTGTAGGTATAGTCTATGAATATGCAGACTTTTTTATTTTGAAATATTTTTTTCTGAAAAGTATTTCAAACTATATATTTTTTAAAAATATCAGAAATTTTTAAACTAAATAATTTTTTTTTTGAAAAATTGTACCTACGTAATAATTGCAACCTTAGGGGCTGAACGACTCTTTGGGCAATTTTTTTTTGCCTCGATGGCTCTCGACTCAAATTTTGGCAAGTTGATAGTCTATCTTAGGGTTTTTGGGCCTTTTGGACATGATGGCATGGTCAAATTTGATCCAAAATGCTCCAAAATTGTAGCTACCTTTTGGATCTGGCAACCACTTTTTAGCTTCAAACCCTCATAGATTTGGCCTCATATGTTTGATTTGGATAAAACAAAAGGAAAAACTGACTTTCTCGAACACCTTGAACTCACTAGTGAGCTTAGATTTGTACCAACAATCTCCAAAATGAACTTTCAATACAAATTCAAAAATATGAACCCCTCCAAAATCTGATATTTCTATCAAGTTTTTATGATGATCCAAATCATCATACAATGCAAGAGAAGAGCATACTCAAAATTTCAAAACCTACCAAGATCTCTCCAAAAAGACTATCCAATGGCATCCAAACTACTTTGATACCATGCTAGATTTTGTTATGGAGATACCTAAGATCTAGAGGTCAAATGGAAAATACAAAGAGATCAATATGTAATGCTCAATATTGCAATGGAATTGATTATCCAACAACTAATTTACAAATGAGAACCCCTTGGTTATATATCCAAGGTGATACATAATATTTCATAAGATTATGACAAGTGTTGTAATCTTATGATATGAGAAAACTTATCATAACTACCTAGGAAAAAATAAAATCTAGACATGACAACTAAGTCTCTAGAAAGATTCCCAAGAACTAAGTAAACTTAACATGTGAATATATCCTGTAAGTCCCTAGTAAGTGAATTAACTACCTGTACAAGACATTTATTCACACCAACAACAAGTTATTATGTAAAATAAAAATGATCAATCAACAATTAAACACTAACGATGAAAGCATCTGGTCATAAAGGGATGATACAATATAAAAAGGAGGCAATAAATACCATAAAATGTACAAAATAAATTTGTAAACATAAGTCATTACATGAAAATCAAGCAAAAAGAGTTTAGTAGTGGAAGAGTGAGGATAAAATAAGAAGTCAAGCTATGTCAAACACATATACTCTATAATTGATTGATATTAAAGATATTACAAGGCTGATATACAATCCATTACCATAGAAAATAGTAGAGAATAACCCAAAAGGAGCTTTCTCAAACATTCTTGATGGTATGTTGAAGATGTATGAAAATATATCCATGCTTTTAAAATAATAGAGGCATGGATCACAATAGTTTTTTATAAGAGAGAAGATCCCTCATGAAGTAAAGAGATGGTGAATTTCTTACAAAATATACTAACATTAGATAGTTGAAACTAGACATTTGGATAAATTTCCAAAAAAAATTGTATAGATTGTTGATGGATTCAATTAGTTCTAAGCCACATTCATTAAAAAAAAACTTGGACAAACCTTTTTTTATCCCCAAGGAATTTATCCATTGCATGACTAAATTGTGGAATAAAAGGGACAAACCCATGAAGGTTGATACAAAAATTATCACCATACACATATGTACTACCCTCGATGGGTGGTTTCTCACCATTAACAAAATTGAAGACCCCAGAGTAAGGCATGATAATAAATACATTTATTATTACAATTTCTTTATTTAAAGAGAATATTTGGCCCTAATTACTTATATTCATGTGGTGTGAAAATTGGTCACAAATGATAAAGCACATGATCTTTGTGAAACCCTAAGGGAGCAATTAATGGACAACTTTGAGAAAATAAATAAGAGCGGCCATGAATTTATGCATGATTCATTGATTATTCTTAGATCTCTATTTCCTAAGGTAATTACTAGGAGTTATCCCATGTGTGTAGAGATTAGACATAACAATAGTAAAATAGATAAAGGAGAACATGGAGGGTTTCCTCAATGATACCATTTAATATTATGGGTGTGAATAATTATTTGATAAATTTTAGAAGAAGATACACAAGTGGGATCAAGTGAGCAATTGCATTGCCATAAAACTAAAAAATGATGTGGTGTTCATGATTGAAAATGACTACATCCACTTGAAACCAATGGAATCATACACCTTCTTGGTACAACCACTACCATACAAGGCATCAAATAAAATACTAGAAATCACAACTTAGTTACATTTATCATATCTAAAAGATACAATCGTAGAAAGATTTGGAAGCTAGAAAAGTATGTCAATAAAAAGGAAAAGAAAGATACCAAGGAGAAAATTAAGAAGAAAAAAGATAAATTAGAAAATGAAAATAAAAATAAGAAAGATCCCCTTCCTCAATTAATTAAGAATATCTTTGAAAAATAATCTACAAAGAAAAAATCCACATAAGGATTAGAATGACCAGGGGCCACTAGTGGAATAGCTACACAACAAAAGGGGAAACAAATGCTAGAATAACAACCACAAAGAGAGGAAAAGAGGAAATAAATAAAGACAAAAATAGTTTAGATAAATGATAACCCCCTGCAAGCTAATACTTTAGTCAAAGAAAATACAAAATCCTTATTGCAAATGAAATATAAGAAAAAGGGGGAATCAAGTGGGCAATATAAAAAAACCAAGAAGAAAAAAATGAAGAGCACAGAGAAATTTGGCACATTGTGATGATAGTTTAAAGGAGGAAAACCTTAAAGATGGAAAAATTACCACAAAGAACAAGGAAAAAAATAGTGCAACAAAAAACTCAAGCACTTGCTCTAGATAGGAAGAAGTTGTTGAGAATATTGCACACAATAGAAGATGGTTGACTTCATCATCACCAACCCTTACTCCATAGAACAAATCATTAGAGATATCAAGAAATAAAAGAGTAGTGAAAGAAGTGGCTAAATAAAATAAATATATCTTTGATAACAACAACCAAGGTACAAACTCTACAAGATCAAGAATTAAGAATAAAACATAATTTTGATACCCTACTTCACAACATTGATCATATAATTTGTTTAACAAAAACTATATGAAGAGGTTGATGTGATAGCCTAACAAGATTTCAATAAAGATTGTAGAGAGTAAAAAAACATAGAGGGAAGAAGTAATGTTGCTATGTACCACCACTATCTCCACTGCATGCCCAACAATTAGAGAAATTAGTAAAAATAGAGGAAACCACCACAGAGGAGCTAGAAACACGAATGAAAAAGGAGTTGATCCAAGAATAAACATAAACTAAGGTTAGTATATAAAAAGAAGCTACACAAGATTGAGAAGAATAAATGAAAATAAAAGAAGAGATAAAAGAAACGAGAGCACTAAAATTTTAAAAAAAGAGAGAGAAATAGGGGAAGCATCAACAAAATTGATCACTCCACCAAAACAACAAGAGTGACCTAATGAGCAAGATAAAATAATATTTGGCTAGGAATAATCAATCGACCTCTACAATAATAGTAAGTCCAAGTATACTCATGCATACTCCTCTAATACCTTAGATTGATTTCACTCATATATCACCAATTCAGAAAATGAAATTAGGGGATACATTTACTAGTAGTGCAAAGCATGATTTGATGCACAAGAATGTCACACTAGAGAAAGCCATAGAAAAAATTGCTTGAAATAGCACAAAAAAATTAATGACAAATACAAATGGACTCATCACTGACAATAATAATCAAGCTAGAAGGGGCCATAAAAGAGATGTTGAATCAAATAAGTAGTTTGGAGTAGGATTTTGTCAAGGGATAAATATATGCTAAATATGAAAAAGATAAGTTGATCACAATAGAAATGGAGAAATGGTCACAAAGATTTAGACTAATGGATAATGAAGTTAAAAGATACTTGTGACAATATCTCTACGATATACCAATATTGTCTTACTTGGGCACATCTTAAAATTCAAAAAAAGACCTAGACGAGTCAACTAGAGTCCCAAATTATTTAGATTTTAGGGAGTTACAACATTATGAATAATTTAGATGGGTCGCAATGTCAATAGGTGGAAAATATTAAATGAAATCATAGCCAATTAAATGAATAAATGATATAAACAATAACTTAAATGAAGGAATTAGGGGTAAAAGTAAACATGTATTTGTCACTTCTACCAAGTTTCTCCATGACATCAAATAGGTGGTACCCACATTGATAGATCCAACCACCATCACTATGGCAGAAAGGTCTTACATTTTTTATTCAATGTACAACATATCCAATATGTGGTATTAACTTGGTAAAACACATATAAACATATAAAGATATCTTATAAACACTTGTTACCATGATACCATATTTTGAAAAAGATTTTGGTTTTGATCAAAATAAGTTGTCTTGAGGACAAGAAAATGGATTGAGCCTTGGGATGATGTTGGTAGACTAGGAATAAAAATAAATTAGACTAACAATCATTGGAAGACTATTACAATAGCAACTAACAACATATAATGCCCCTTCAAGGATAGAAAGACACAAGAATACATAGAGGGATACATACCACACTAGGAGAAGGCTAGATGAACATTTGGCCTCACTAGAAAGAATACATGGATAAGGGGCATGGATGAGTAAGATAAAGGTATATGAAGAACAAGAAAGAGTATATATGAGAAAAAAAATAGGAATATGAAGAAGGATAATATACTACCTAGGCATATGTGATGTGTATATCTATGTTTGTGGTAAAGAGTTTACAATGTATAAAAATTACATGATATAAATATATAAGCATATCTATCTCACGGTGTTAATCAATGTGTCAAATTATTTTAATCTTTATGTTATGTGTATCTTATCAATCACAATATTCTAGTTTCTTTCTTATTGCATCACATTGGGGTTAACTTCTTTGACATAAACAATCTAGACCTTAGGCCTATATTTTATTGTCAACATGAGTTAAAATAAATTAAATTATCTATTAAAACAACACATCCAATGATAATTCCAAATAAATATAAAATGAGAAAAGAAAGTATAAAGTATACACTTTTATTCTCGATAAAAATATAAAAATAAATAGATAAAAAAAGTGATTGAAATTTTATAGTTGGAAGATGTATGCCTCTATTTATAAAAATGTTGACTAATTATATTATAAAAATAATGACATGAATAAAGATCATCAAATACAATGATCAAACATGCAATACACTTATTTTTTACTAAGTATGTCAAGGTTGATATTGTACTTGAATGCTCAAATGCCCTCCTCGAGTGATAATGCAAACAAAGAATAAGAACTCTTGTTTCTGGATCTTGGATGCATAAAATGAATTAGGGTTTACCCTTTCATACAACCCTATAATATAATTTAAAATGTTTCATGCTTCATTTTGACACATAATTACTAGTTAGAAGAGGATAATTTGGGTCTAATTTAAAATTTGAATTTTAAAAGATGAGGGTCAATTTTGCACCACAAAATCAATCTAGGCTAGCAAATAGGTAGAGTGAGGCCTTTAGGTTCTAATATTCTAGGATCAAAGCTTTGAATTTCCTCAAGTCTTGGTCAAATATCTTTTGCTATTTTTCATAAGAGTTTAAATACATTGAAGACACATAAGATGCAATATACTTATTGTAGTATCCATTAATGCAAGTGCAAAGTAATCTATGTGATTTGATGGTATTTTGTCTTGGAATGATGTTTCAATAGATGAGTGAATTATTTTATTAATTTTTTACTAGTATCTTTGGATGTCTTTAAATATGACATTATAGTGCCAAATTGATTCTTTTTGTGAGCAAGAGAATGAGTGACAATTGACATTTGGAGGGAAGTTACTTGGAGTGAGTGAAAATTAAGTTCAAATAAATTGGATGTAATTGTGTTCAAGTGGCAAAATCACACTTGTAATTTAATCTAAAATAAGAAAATGAAAATGTTATATTAGATTTGATCTATTATAACTGAATTGATAAAAAAACATAAAATTAATTAAATTTATCAATTTATACACTAAAATACATTAAATTGAATACTAAAATAACATGATAAAAATAAATATAAAAAAATAAAAAAATATATACACTTCTATCCTTAAAGAAAAATTAATAAAATTAAATGAAAAAAGTGGAAGTCGGCTAACTACTAGACAAAATGTGTCTATGTACATACAAAAATGCATGAAAAACATACATAACAACATATATGGAAACATACATAACATGACGAGACGTAGTGCGGGGCCTGCCAGATGGGTGATCAAAGTGAATAAACTGGCAGATGGGACTAAATGTCTGAGGATTGGTAGGTAGGAGTTAATGGCACCGTCAGGTGGGTTTTCCTGCCATTTGTTGGCCAAAAAAGGTGGGCGCCTTAGCTTTGTCATGAAGTTTCTTTTGGATGGCGCAAGAAAAGTGGAAGGGAATGATGTGTGCCTTTTCTGTTTGGAGAAAGAAAGGTGAAAATACTATTTGTTTCCAGTCTGCACACTAAAAGCTAAAGGTTTGAGTGCACATGGAGGAGTTCAAGGAGAAAACCAACCAAATCTAGGTGCTATTTGGTAGTGTGCACGTTGTAAGCTGAAGTTTGGAGTGCATGTGGAGGAGTTGGAGGAGAATACCGACCAAATCGAGGTGAGGGATGCTAAGCAATTCAGATGCAGACAAAGGGTTTTACAAGACCTTGTAATTTGTAATTTGGGAAACACAATGTGTAGGATTTCAGTTACTTGAATTTCCTTGTTTAAATGTATGAATGTCTTAAATATCACACATTTCATTGTCATTTTTAAATTTTGCATGATTGAAAAAAAGTGCACAAAATAATTATAATTGGGAAAACACAGTGTTGGGTTTCAGTTATTTGAATCTCCCTGGTTCAATGTAAAGGGTTGTCTCATGGTGGGTTGCTTGCTTCTTAACACCCATGGTTTTGCAACATGGAATGTTACAAAATAGTATGAATGTCTTCAAAATCACACATTCCATTGTTATGTTTAAATTTCACATGATTAAAAAAAAAGTGCACAAAATAATTGTAAATGGGAAAACATAGTGTTGGGTTTCAATTATTTGAATCTCCTTGTTTAAATCTAAAGGGTTGTCTCATGGTGGGTTGCTTGCTTCTTAACACCCATGGTTTTGCAACATGGAATGTTACTAAACAATATGAATGTCCTCAAAATCACACATCCATTGTTGTGTTTAAATTTTGCATGATTGAAAAAAAAGTGCACAAAATAAATGTAAATGGGAAAACACAGTGTTGGGTTTCAGTTATTTCAATCTCCTTGTTTAAATGGAAAGGGTTGTCTCATGGTGGGTTTCTTGCTTCTTAACACCCATGGTTTTGCAACATGGAATGTTACAAAATAATATGAATGTCTTCAAAATGACACATTCCATTGTTGTGTTTAAATTTTGCATGATTGAAAAAAAAAGTGCACAAAATAATTGCAATTGGGAAAACACAATGTTGGGTTTTAGTTATTTGAATCTCCCTGCTTAAATTTAAAGGGTTGTCTCATGGTCAATTGCTTGTTTCTTAACACCCACAGTTTTGCAACATGGAATGTTACAAAATAGTATGAACATTGCCAAAATCACACATTCCATTGTTGTGTTTAAATTTTGCACGATTGAAAAACAGAAGTGCACAAAATAATTGTTATTGGGAAAACACAGTGTTGGGCTTCAAATATTTCAATCTCCCTGTTTAAATGTAAGGGGTTGTCTCATTGTCAGTTGCTTGCTTCTTAACACCCATAGTTTTGCAACATGGAATGTTACAAAACAGTATGAATGTCTTCAAAATCAAACATTCCATTGTTGTGTTTAAATTTTGCACGATTGAAAAAAAAAGTGCACAAAATAATTGTAATTAGGAAAACACAATGTTGGGTTTCAGTCTTTTGAATCTCCCTATTTAAATGTGAAGGGTTGTCTCATGGTGGGTTGCTTTCTTCTTAACAGCCACGGTTTTGCAACATGGAATGTTACAAAACAGTATGAATGTCTTCAAAATCACACGTTCCATTGTTGGGTTTAAATTTCACATGATTGAAAGAAAAGTGCACAAAATAATTGTAATTAGGAAAACACAGTGTTGGGTTTCAGTTATTTGAATCTCCATGTTTAAATGTCAAGGGTCGTGTCATGGTGGGTTGTTTGCTTCTTAATACCCACAGTTTTGCAACATGGAATGTTACAAGACAGTATGAATGTCTTCAAAATCATGCATTCCATTGTTGTGTTTAAATTTTGCATGATTAAAAAAAAAAAGTGCACAAAATAATTTTAAATGGGGAAACACAGTGTTGGGTTTCAATTATTTGAATCTCCCTGTTTAAATCTAAAGGGTTGTCTCATGGTGGGTTTGTTGCTTCTTAACACCTACATTTTTGCAACATGGAATGTTACAAAATAGTATGAATGTCTTCAAAGTCACGCATTCCATTGTTGTGTTTAAATTTCACGTGATTGAAAAAAAAAGTGCACAAAATAATTGTAAATGGGAAAACAGTGTTGGGTTTCAGTTATTTCAATCTCCCTATTAAATGGAAAGGGTTGTCTCATGGTGGGTTGCTTGCTTCTTAACACCCACGGTTTTGTAACAAGGAATGTTACAAAACAATATGAATTCTTCAAAATCACACATTCCATTATTGTGTTTAAAATTTCGTATGATTAAAAAATTGCACAAAATAATTGCAATTGGGAAAACACAGTGTTGGGTTTTAGTTATTTGAATCTCCTGTTTAAATCTAAAGGGTTATCTCATGGTGAGTTGCTTTGTTTCTTAACACCTAAGGTTTCACAACATGGAATGTCACAAAAGCAGTATGAATGTCATCAAAATCACACATTCCATTGTTGTGTTTAAATTTTGCATGATTGAAAAAAAGTGCACAAAATAATTGTAATTGGGAAAACACAGTGTTGGGTTTTAGTTATTTGAATCTCCTTGTTTAAATGTAAAGGGTTGTCTCATGGTCAGTTGCTTGCTTCTTAACACCCACGATTTTGCAACATGGAATGTTACAAGATATGAATGTCTTCAAATCACACATTCCATTGTTGTGTTTAAATTTTGCGATTAAAAAGAAAAAAGTGCACAAAATAATTGTAATTGGGAAAAACACAATGTTGGGTTTGTTTTTTGAATCTCCATGTTTTAAATGTGAAGGTTGCTTCATGGTGGGTTTGCTTTCTTTTAACACCCACGGTTTTGCAACATGGAATGTTACAAAAAAGTATGAATGTCTTCAAAATCACACATTCCATTGTTGTGTTTAAATTTTGCACAATTGAAAAAAAGTGCTAAAATAATTATAATTGGGAAAACAATGTTGCATTTCAATTATTTGAATCTCCATGTTTAAATATAAGGTTGTCTCATGGTGGGTTGCTTGCTTCTTAACACCCATGGTTTTTCAACATGGAATGTTATAATACAGTATGAATGTCTTCAAAATCACACATTCCATTGTTGTGTTTAAATTTTGCACGATTGAAAAAAAAGTGCACAAAATAATTGCAATTGGGAAAACACGGTGTTGGGTTTCACTTATTTCAATCTCCCTATTTAAATGTGAAGGGTTGTCTCATGGTGGGTTGCTTGCTTCTTAACACCTATGGTTTTGCAACATGGAATGTTACAAAACAGTATGAATGTCTTTAAAATCACATGTTCCATTGTGTTTAAATTTTGCATGATTGAAAGAAAAGTGCATAAAATAATTGTAATTAGGAAAACACAGTGTTGGGTCTTAGTTATTTGAATTTCCCTGTTTAAATGCCAAGGGTTGTCTCATAGTGGGTTGCTCGCTTCTTAACACCTACGGTTTTGCAACATGGAATTTTACAAGATAGCATGAATGTCTTCAAAATCACACATTCTATTGTTGTGTTTAAATTTTGCACAATTCAAAAAATAAGTGCACAAAATAATTGCAATTGAGAAAACACAATGTTGGGTTTCAGTTATTTGAATCTCCCTGTTTAAATGTAAATGGTTGTATCATGGTCAGTTGCTCACTTCTTAACACCTAAGGTTTTGCAACATGGAATGTTACAAAATAGTATGAATGTCATCAAAATCACACATTCCATTGTGTTTAAATTTTGCATGATTGAAAAAAAGAAGTGCACAAAATAATTGTAATTGGGAAAACACAGTGTTGGGTTTCAGTTATTTGAATCTCCATGTTTAAATGTAAAGGGTTGTCTCATGTTCAGTTGCTTGCATCTTAATACCCATGGTTTTGCAACATGGAATGTTACAAAATAGTATGAATGTATTCAAAATCACACATTCCATTGTTGTGTTTAAATTTTGCACAATTGAAAAAAAAAATGCACAAAATAATTGTAATTGGGAAAACACAATGTTGGGTTTCAGTTTTTTGAATCTCCATATTTAAATGTGAAGGGTTGTCTCATGGTGGGTTGCTTTCTTCTTAACACCCATGGTTTTGCAACATGCAATGTTACAAAATAGTATGAATGTCTTCAAAATCAAACATTCCATTGTTTTGTTTAAATTTTGCATGATTGAAAAAAAAAGTGCACAAAATAATTATAATTGGGAAAGCACAATGTTGGGTTTCAATTATTTGAATCTCCTTGTTTAAATGTAAAGGGTTGTCTCATGGTTTGTTGATTGCTTCTTAACACCCACAGTTTTGCAACATGGAATTTTACAAGACAATATCAATGTCCTCAAAATCACACATTTCATTGCTGTATTTAAATTTCGCATGATTCAAAAAAAAAAGTGCACAAAATAATTGCAATTGGGAAAACACAGTGTTGGTTTTCAGTTATTTAAATCTCCCTATTTAAATGTAAAGGGTTGTCTCGTGGTGGGTTGCTTGCTTCTTAACACCTATGGTTTTGCAACATGGAATGTTACAAAATAGTATGAATGTCTTCAAAATCACACGTTCCATTGTTGTGTTTAAATTTTGCATGATTGAAAGAAAAATGCACAAAATAATTGTAATTAGGAAAACACAGTGGTGGGTTTCAGTTATTTGAATTTCCCTGTTTAAATGTCAAGGGTTGTCTCATAGTCGGTTGCTTGCTTCTTAACACCTATGGTTTTGCAACATGGAATGTTCCAAGAAAGTATGAATGTCTTCAAAATCACACATTTCATTGTTGTGTTTAAATTTCGCATGATTGAAAACAAAAGTGCACAAAATAATTGCAATTGGAAAAACACAGTGTTGGGTTTCAATTATTTAAATCTCCTTGTTTAAATGTAAAGGGTTGTCTCATGGTCGGTTGCTTGCTTCTTAACACCCACGATTTTGCAACATGGAATGTTACAAAATAGTATGAATGTCGTCAAAATCACACATTCCATTGTTGTGTTTAAATTTCACACAATTGAAAAAAAGAAGTGTACAAAATAATTGTAATTTGGAAAACACAATGTAGGGTTTCAACTATTTGAATCTCCCTATTTAAATGTAAAGGGTTGTCTCATGGTTGGTTCTTACTTCTTAACACCCGCGGTTTTGCAACATGGCATTTTACAAAATAGTATAAATATCTTCAAAATCACATATTCCATTGTTCTATTTAAATTTTGCATGATTAAAAAAAAGTACAAAAAATAATTATAATTGGGAAAACATAATGTTGGGTTTTGATTATTTAGACCTCCACATTTTAAGTGTAAAGGTTGTCTATGATGATTTGCTTGCTTCTAGCCAACACCTCTGGTTTTACAACATGGAATGTTACAAAACCCATTATGAATGACTTCAAAATCCGCATTCCATTTGTTGTTTTTAACTTTCCACATGATTGAAAAATCAAGTGCAAAATAATTGTAATTGGGAAAATACGATGTTAGGTTTTCAGTTATTTAGAATCTTCACGATTTAAATGTAAAGGGTTGTCTCATGGTCAGTTGCTTACTTATTAACACCTATGGTTTTGCAACATGGAATGTTACAAAATAGTATGAATGTATTCAAAATCACACATTCTATTGTTGTGTTTAAATTTTGCACGATTGAAAAAAAAAGTGCACAAATGAAAAAAAAGTGCACAAAATAATTGTAATTGGGAAAACACAATGTTGGGTTTAGGTTATTTTGAATCTCCCTATTTAAATGTGAAGGGTTGTCTCATGGTGATTTTCTTGCTTCTTAACACCTGGTTTGCAACATGGAATGTTACAAGATAGTATGAATGTCTACAAAATCATGCATTCCATTGTGTTTAAAATTTTGCATGATTGAAAAAAAGGTGCACAAAATAATTGTAATTCAGAAAACACAGTGTTGGGTTTCAATTATTTGAATCTCCTAGTTGAAATGTCAAGGGTTGTCTCATTGTTGGTTTTCTTCTTAACAGGTTATGCAGCTATCTGCAGCGGTATGAATATCTTCAAAATCACACATTCCATTGTTTTGTGTTTTATCAGCTTCACCACGTTGATAAAAAAGTATGCACAAAATAATTACAATTAGGAAAACACAGGTGTTGGGTTTTGATTATTTGAATCTCACGCTTTAAATGTAAAGGGGTTGTCTCATGGTGGGTTGCTTTCTTCTTAACACCCATGATTTTGCAACATGGAATGTTACAACGATGATATGAATAATCATCAAAATCCACACATTCCATTGATGTTTCTGGTACATAGCAATTGAAATAAAAGTGCACAAATAATTGCAATTGGGAAAAGCTTAGGTGTTGGGTTTTTAGGTTCTTTAAGATCTCCTTGTTTAAATGTCGTAAAGGGTTATCATGGTGGGTTGCTTGCTTCTTAACACCCATGGTTTTGCAACATGGAATGTTACAAAATAGTATGAATATCTTCGAAATCGCTCGTTCCATTATTTTATTTAAATTTCGCATGATTGAAAGAAAAGTCCATAAAATAATTGTAATTTGGAAAACACAGTGTTGGGTTTTAGTTATTTGAATCTCCTTGTTTAAATGTCAAGGGTTGTCTCATGGTGGGTTACTTGCTTCTTAACACTATGGTTTTGCAACATGGAATGTTACAAAACCATATGAATGTCTTCAAAATCACACATTCCATTGTTGTGTTTAAATTTTGCACAATTCAATGAAAAGTACACAAAATAATTGTGATTTGGAAAACATAGTGTTGGGTTTCAGTTATTTGAATGTCCTTGTTTAAATGTCAAGGGTTGTCTCATGGTGAGTTGCTTGCTTCTTAACACCTACAGTTTTGGAACATGGAATGTTACAAATCCGTATGAATGTCTTCAAAATCACACATTCCATTGTTGTGCTTAAATTTCGCATGATTGAAAGAAAAGTTCACAAAATATTTGTAATTGGGAAAACACAGTGTTGGGTTTCAGTTATTTGAATCTCTTTATTTAAATGTGAAGAGTTGTCTCAAGTTGGGTTGCTTGCTAATTAACACCTACGGTTTTGCAGCATGGAATGTTACAAAACCGTATGAATGTCTTCAAAATGATACATTCCATTGTTTTGTTTAACTTTCGCATAATTGAAAAAATAAAGTGCAAAAATTAATTGTAATTGGGAAAACACAGTGTTGGGTTTGAGTTATTTGAATCTCCTTGTTTAAATGTCAAGGGTTGTCGCGTGGTGGGTTGCTTGCTTCTTAACACCTAAGGTTTTGCAACATGGAATGTTACAAAACCGTATGAATGTCTTCAAAATCACACATTCCATTGTTGTGTTTAAATTTCGCATGATTGAAAGAAAAGTGCACAAAATAATTGTAATTTGGAAAACACAGTTTTTGGTTTCAGTTATTTGAATCTCCTTGTTTAAATGTCAAGGGTTGTCTCATGGTGGGTTTCTTGCTTCTTAACACCTACAGTTTTGCAACATGGAATGTTACAAAATAGTATGAATGTCTTCAAAATCACACATTCCATTGTTGTGTTTAAATTTGCACGATTGAAAGAAAAGTGCACAAAATAATTGTAATTTGGAAAACACAGTGTTGGGTTTCAATTATTTAAATCTACTTGTTTAAATGTCAAGGGTCATCTCATGGTGGGATGATTGTTTCTTATCGCCTACGGTTTTGCAACATGGAATGTTACAAAATCATATGAATGTCTTTAAAATCACACATTCCATTGTTGTGTTTAACTTTCGCATGATTGAAAAAATAAAGTGCAAAAAATAATTATAATTTGGAATACACAGTGTTGGGTTTCTGTGATTTGAAACTCCTTATTTAAATGTCAAGGGTTGTCTCATGGTGGGTTTCTTGCTTCTTAACACCCATGGTTTTGCAACATGGAATGTTACAAAACCATATGAATGTATTCAAAATCACACATTCCATTGTTGTGTTTAAATTTTGCATGATTGAAAGAAAAGTGCACAAAATAATTGTAATTGGGAAAACTCAGTGTTGGGTTTCAGTTATTTGAATCTCCTTGTTTAAATGTCAAAGGTTGTCTCATGGTGGATTGCTTGCTTCTTAACACCTATGGTTTTGCAACATGGAAGGTTACAAAACCATATGAATGTCTTCAAAATAACACATTCCATTGTTGTGTTTAACTTTTGCATGATTGAAAAAATAAAGTGCAAAAAAATAATTGTAATTTTGAAAACACAGTGTTGGGTGTCAGTTATTTGAATCTCCTTATTTAAATGTCAAGGGTTGTCTCATTGTGGGTTGCTTGCTTCTTAACACCTAAGGTTTTGCAACATGGAATGTTACAAAACAGTATGAATGTCTTCAAAATCACACATTCCATTGTTGTGTTTAAATTTCGCAAGATTGAAAAAAAAATGTGCACAAAAAATGTGCAATTGGGAAAACACAGTGTTGGGTTTCAGTTATTTGAATCTCCCTATTTAAATGTAAAGGGTTTTCTCATGGTCAATTGCTTTCTTCTTAACACCCACAGTTTTTCAACATGGAATGTTACAAAACTGTATTAATGTCTTCAAAATCACACATTCCATTGTTGTGTTTAACTTTTGCATGATTGAAAAAATCAAGTGCAAAAAATAATTGTAATTTGGAAAACACAGTGTTGGGTTTCAATTATTTGAATCTCCTTGTTTAAATGTCAAGGGTCATCTCATGGTGGGTTGTTTGCTTCTTAACACCTATGGTTTTGCAACATGGAATGTTACAAAACCGTATAAATGTCTTCAAAATCATACACTTCATTGTTGTGTTTAACTTTCGCATAATTGAAAAAATCAAGTGCAAAAAATAATTGTAATTGGGAAAACACGGTGTTGGGTTTCAATTATTTGAATCTCCTTGTTTAAATGTCAAGGGTTGTCTCATTATGGGTTGCTTGCTTCTTAACACCGACACTTTTGCAACATGGAATGTTACAAAATAGTATGAATGTCTTCAAAATCACGCATTACATTGTTGTGTTTAAGTTTTGCATGATTGAAAATAAAGTGCACAAAATAATTGTAATTGGGAAAACACAGTGTTGGGTTTCAATTATTTGAATCTCCCTATTTAAATGTGGAGGGTTGTCTCGTGGTGGGTTGCTTGCTTCTTAACACCCACTGTTTTGCAATATGGAATGTTACAAAACAATAGGAATGTCTTCAAAATCACACATTTTGTTGTGTTTAAATTTTGCATGATTGAAAGAAAAGTACACAAAATATTTCTAAATGAGAAAACATAGTGTTGGATGTCAGTTATTTGAATCTCCTTGTTTAAATGTAAAGGGTTGTCTCATGGTGGGTTGCTTGCTTCTTAACACCCACAGTTTTGCAACATAGAATGTTACAAGATAGTATGAATGTCTTCAAAATCACACATTCCATTGTTGTGTTTAAATTTTGCATGATTGAAAAAAAAGTGCATAAAATAATTGTAATTCAGAAAACACAGTGTTGGGTTTAAGTTATAAGTACATTTTATTTGTAGCTTTGGAGCAACTACTTCCTTATCAGCCCTAAGGACAGCAACATCTATTTTTTGGATAGAGTTTTGAGTGTCTTCAATACTTTTTTATAGATTTGCAGTCAGTCTTTGCTTAGCTTTGAGAGTGTCTTTCTTATTAGAGAATGCAAATGTTTTTTGTTTGATAAGTTATTTACAAAACTTGTCTACCTTTTCACATATGGCTTTCATGTCTCCAGCCAACTGATTCTCTTTTTTTACAATGAAAACCTTTTCTTGTTTACAAAATACGAATGTAATAAAAGGAACATCTTCAAAATATATAACAAGTCTTAGGTAGACTAAAAATTGTGTTTCAACTTTCTCTAATTAATACACTATAGGCATGTTGGAAAACATTGTGGGTTGTAGTTTCTATATTTTTGCTTGTTGTAAGCTAAAGGGTGGAATTTTTTTCTTTTGTGCTTGATGTTCTTTTGCCGGTCATGTTTAGTTTTATGTTCACAGATGTTTGACTTCAATACTTGAAATCCAGTTATAGGATCATCTTTCATTTTCTCTGCTTAGACAAATTTGTATGCAAATAGAAAATCTCTCGACTTTATCCACTTCTGCATTGCGATTTTTCCATTGCACATACTGCACATGCTTAGGTAAAACAGGTTTGTACACCCCATATACTATGGCTTCTTAGTCTTTTTTCATGTGAGGTTGTGATTTTACCTGTGGTCTTTATGTCCACTTGGAGGTTCAAGTAGACACTGTGTTTTCCAACATGCATTGGTTGACATCATGGTTGATAGAAAAATTTACACATGTATGACTTTCTTGATTCACTCCATTACTAATTCATGATTTTGTCA
>VDFB02001859.1:0-27581 GCA_007258455.2 Sequoia sempervirens
GAGGAAAATGTAAATCTTATATCTGGATGATGCAAAATGCATATGATAGGGAAATAGAATAAGTTGTTTACCATTTGCTTGTGTCTTTTTCCATGTGTTGCATTTTCTATGGCAGTCTTTTTGTTTGTTCCATCATTTGTTTGCAAAGCAGTGATATAGCATTAGAGAGACCATTGGACCATGTATTAGTGATATATTATTTTCTTTGTCTATAGTACTATACAAAAGGTTGAAAATGCCTTTTCGCAGGGTTTACATAATGGAACAATATAAAGTATGGTAGTAAATTGGCTAGTTTGTTAAATTGCAACTACTTTCTTTCTAATGTCTTTGTCCAAATACATGTTCGTATGTTTAAGGAGTTGGATAGCCATTGAGTATAGAACATGTTTCCCCAAAATCTGAATACACCAGATTGAATGAGAGGAACACAAATAAAAAGCATGAATACAATCAAGGGTTTTACCCTAAATGTAAAACCCTATTTGAATTCCTGCTTTTTGTTTGGTTCATCTCATTTAGGCTTAGTGCATTACTTTTCTACAATAGCGTTCTTTGTGCTTTGCTATGGAAAACCCTTCTTTCTCTACACTTGTCTCCAATACTTGCAGGTAGCACTTCCCTGAAACAATAACATTATTATATATACATAATATTCATATATATATATATATACATATATATACACAGACACATTACATATATATATAGATATAAACAATTACATATTTAGGAACCTATAACTAATTGCTTGGAAATACTTGTAACGAATCAAAAAAATAGTCTTCAACATTCTATTTTAATGTGCCTACTCTAGAAAGCCTGTTATTTTTAAGTACATAATAAATTTTTTATGTTGCAAACTTGTGAGCAGCTTGCATATTCATACTTATTAATGTGTATCATTTCTATATTTTGATATCTTGTCTCCATTATGAATGTAGAAAGTATTAGATTGTTCAAAATGTTAATTGGCCTTAATATGTATACATGTGAAATCTTTAGTACTTTACACATACATACAATACAACAGAGTTGATATTTTGTGTCAATGTCAAATTGTTTCTATGAGTGTGAATAAGTAATAATGAAAGAACAACTAAAACACTCCTTTTTATCAAGATTAACATGAATTA
This sequence comes from Sequoia sempervirens, assembly GCA_007258455.2. Taxonomy (NCBI): domain Eukaryota; kingdom Viridiplantae; phylum Streptophyta; class Pinopsida; order Cupressales; family Cupressaceae; genus Sequoia; species Sequoia sempervirens. Next base: position 1,137 of record VDFB02001859.1, read on the forward strand.
AACTAATTTAAAGCACAAAAAAGCTTGAAATCATCTCATTGTCTCCTATCTCCAAAGATTTATCAAGTCATAGAGGGCTCTTAGATTTGTAAGCATCATAACTATTTAAAATGCCTATCTAGAGAATGGAATTGATGCTAAATGCAATAATGTGATGATTGCTAATGATTTCTAGATGATATGATGCTACTGTAAGCTATGCTGACATGAAACTTGGTAAAAGAAAGCTACAGGAAAACTATAATGCTACCATGATGTAAATTCTACTGATGCTATGCTATTGCTATGATGCTAAAATGCTATTGCTATTGCTATTGATATGATTGCTTGATTGCTATGAATGTTGCAGAGTAAGTTTGCACAAAGATTCAGGTTCCATTTCCTATGAATAAAGGCTGTATATATAGATTTCATGGCAAGACATTTGCACAGGGGCAGCACAATAGATGCCTGGATTCAATCTTGAGATTTGAATGGTGAGAGATTGAGAAGCTGGAGCTGATTATGGGAATGGTTTCTCCCCATGAAAACACTAGGCAAGATGATAGGAAAGATCAAAGGAAGAAGATTGAGAGGATTGCCTACAAGTTTGTCCCCGAAGCTTTCCTGTGAATGCCAGTTGAATTAATTAGACTTGAAAAATCTAATTTTATTGGTGAGTGAATAAAGCCTTTATTTGAATATTTTTGATTTATTCAAATTTAGCAAAAAGGGAATAAATAATGTAATAAAACAAACTATAGTATTTGTTTATTAAAATAAATATAGAATGGATATGATAATTAAATAAAAGACTTTAGGATATCTTTATTTAATTAAGAGGAAATATGATAAGATATATTAAATAACACAAACTATTTAAATTTGTTTATTTAATTTAAGATATAATTAATGGATAACATATAGAAGAAATAATAATGATAATAATTAAATAAAACAAAGTATTTAATTTTTTTTATTTAATTAAGAGGAAAATAATATGATAAAATAGAAGAATTAATAGTGAACTTAATATAAATAAGTATTCCTATTTATTTACTAAGTAGATGAATTTAGGATTAATTAATTAAATAAATCATATTTAATTAATTGTATTCTCCAGACCATTTTCAAGTGTATACATTTTTCCCCTCTTTGAAGTGATGTGTTTACGCATTGCTTCAAAGAAAATTTTGTTGCTGCTGCTAGTATCAACGAAAAAAATTCAGTGTGCCCTAGACATGATTTTCAGGTGATTGATGGATATATGCCCCCTCAAAGATAAATTAATGATTTTTTATTTTTATTTTTATTTTTTTGATGATTTTTCAAAAAAATTATGATTTTTCAATGATTTTGATGTAGATTCGATAATATTCAGTGATGAAATAATTTATCTCCTGATAATTGATGTAGAAAGTGCCCCAATATTCTTTTGAATTAATCTCCTCAAAAATAAATTTAAATAATCCCATAAAAATCCCTACTTAATAATAGGCTATAAAAGGTAAAAAGGGTCCTTGTCACTCTCATTTGTGCATTTTGACTTTTGAAATCTTTGTGAGAGAGCTATTTGTGCCACATGGACCGATATGTTGATTGCTTATCACACCCACCATTTTGAGCATGTACAACGTCACCAGCGCCTGGCCACCTACAAACCTCTAGTATGTACCCTTGACTTCCCTCATTTTTTGTGCATTCCTTTTTTTTGGCATTTTTTTCAAATTTTGCAATTTTCAAATTCTTTTAGTGTTTTTAATCTTCGTTGTAGCACTTCCATATGTTGTTTTAGTGCTTTGAAAGTTTTAGTGCACCAGGCTTCTATTTTAGCGCTTAGGTTTAGTGTTTTAGCATTTTCAAACTTTAGCACATACTTACCCTGTTTTAGCGCTTAGGTGTTATGAATTAGCACTTTGGTAGTTTTATCGCTGAGGATAGAAATTTTAGAGCTTCAGATGACTGTTTTAGAGCTTTGAATATTTTAGCACTTTGACCCAATGTTTTAGCGCATTAAATTAATAAAATAATGCTTTGGTAGTTTTTGTGCTTTGACCGCCTATAATAGCTCTTTTGACCGATTAAATGGTGCATGTCATGATTTGGTGCTTTGAATGCCTGTTTTAGCACATTCATGTTAATTTGAAGTTTGTCAAATGTGTCCTTGATTTTGTTAATTTTTTATTGTGTCAGTCGTTGGTTTGATATGATTGATTATGTTGATCAAATAAATGATGTTCGACCTCATGATAGGCGAGGAATAATTATAATTTGATTGATGTACCTCATGATAAGTGAGGTTGATTTGATGCATTGATGATTGACCTCATGATAGTTGAGGTTCAATGATACTTGATGATTTTACCTCATGATAGGTGAGGTTCAAATGATGTTTTCTCATGAGATTTGATCAATAATTCTCACCAAGAGCTGATTAGTTTTGATAGGATATTTTGATGTTTTGACAATTGACATGGAATATTGACTTTGGTATTTTCATGATAATAGGAGCAGTTGGAGAACCTTCAGGTTCGAGAGTGATTCCCATGGAAATTTGATTTGATACCATAGTTAGCACAACCTGCTACAATAGTCATTGTTCAATGTGGATTTTCTTCTTTATTATACATGCTCCAGATTAGGATTAATTAGGGTCTGTTGACAGCGTTAGCCGAGAGATGGCATAGTGAGCATAACACCTTTCACCTTCCTACCAGTGAGATGGAAATCACCCTAGAGGATGTTTGGAGGATCTTGCAGATACTGGTTGTGGGTGACTTGTTGTATATGATTCATTAGAACAGGGCATAACTGATGCTCTTTGAAGGGTGTTTCAGGATGATCAAATTGCTAGAGAGTGGATTCTCTGGTGTGAGATAGTTGATGCATACGCCACTTTTCCCATAGTGCTTGCTGGATTTATCAGAGAATTCCTTTGTCTTGATCGCAAGTCAAAGGGATTCTCTATTGGTTGGGGTTGAGTACTTGAGAGTATGGTCATTCATGGGACCACATTTTCTTAGGGCATGTGCATGTTTTCCCACTTATATCATGATTTACATTCAACTACGTATCTTAGAGGTCAAAGTTTATCTTTCGGTGTCACCTTGCTTTAGGTATGGGCGTGGGAGCACATAGCTGTCACACGTCCAATGCTAGTGAGAAAGAGACCACCTATGAGACCATATGTGTTTAGATATGTTAGTTTCCTTACTCAGTTCAGACTAGGTAAGTTAGAGTACTGGAGGAGAGTGATTTTTTATATTGAGTCTATGGCATGGCATCCCTACCTTGACTGTGAGCATTGGGACGAGGATGATATTTAGGTGCCTTTTCTCTATCAATTGATGATTTTGATTGGTCGGACTCATTGGGTTCTAGAGATATTTATGATCAGAAAAGTGTATAGACAGTATGGCATGGTTCATAGTATGCCCCAGGTTGTTTCCCATTATGCCCATCATTAGTCAAATTCTACAGATTGGGGGCATGGTTTGTCATATGATGTTGCTCAGGAGTTCTAGTCTTTGCATCCATTTGAGTGGGACATCCATCCAAACATTGTGGAGCCACTAGTTACAATAGACTATGCCAAGCATTTGGCTTTGCATCCTTTTCCACATCTTACCATTCCAAATGAGCCTGTCCCATTACCCGCAGAGGAGGAAAATGCTATTGCACATGGTCATAGGCGAAGGAGAGAGGAGGTTGAGGAGGAGGATGTGGATTTCAGTGTTTTTGGTGAGGAGGATGTTGGGTTGAAGGAGGATGTTGTTGCACATGGTCATAGGCGGAGGTGAGAGGAGGTTGAGGTGGAGGATGTGGATGCCAGTGTTGTTGGTGAGGAGGATGTTGGGTTGGAGGAGGATGTTGGTGTGGAGGAGGATGTTGGAGAGGAGGAGGATAGTGGAGAGGAGAGCAACAGAGATGAGAGTAGTGGTGATGACTATAGATTTGGCAGTGGAGAGGTTGCAGGTGGTTCAGGTCCTACCTTAGATTTTTTGGAGGAGACACTGCCTCATAAGAGGCAGCCCGTGAGGGATGTTTCAAAGCAGTTATAGATAGCGGACCTTTAGGTGCAATTAGAGACTATTCAGAAGTAGCTTTTTTAGGCACAGGGTTTATTAGAGCAGACTCAAGCTCAGATGCAGTCATAGGCCTAGTCACATGTAGATGCTCTAGCATCAGTGCAAGCTCAGTTAGCCACAACACAGTCATAGATTGCAACATTGACAACCAAGAGAGATGTTGCTAGGTAGACTTTAGGGGCAGCCTAGGATTAGATTGCATCCTTGACAGCCGAGAGGGATTCTGCTAGGTTTTCAGCAGAGGGTGTTGAAGCCACAACTTAGAGATTACAGAGACTGGTAGATGGTACATCCCTAGCTGATTACATGCGAGAGGTTGCCTGTATTGGTGGGGAGGTGGAGTACTACATAGGTAGATATTACAATATCGTCCCTTCGGAGTAGAGAGTGAGCTATAGGTAGTCTCAATCTGGTAGGACTTGTACTAGGACCGTCAGTGTAGGTGTGACACAACCTATGTTGAGAGATCCCAAAGATCTTGGTACATCTGGTGGTGGTTGAGGGATCCATCCTGCTATGCCTGCACTGTCCGGAGCCAACAATACTTAGATTCTGATGTGATTTCCCTTTTGTATTCAAGATGATGATGTAGATTCTGATTACAACCATTTTTTGATGATATCTCTCTCTTTATTTTAGGCATCATTTTATACTTGACATTTATGATTTTTGAGATCTATATGATATGCAGTGGACTCTTTGATCCATATGTGTTCTGCATGATTTGTTGATGGATGCATTTACTTTCATGTTCTATATGCAATGTGATGATCCTATTGTTATGATGTTATGGATGCACTTTCTATCATGATGTTATGGATGCATGTGCCTAATGAATGTATGGATGCATGGTGTATGGATGTAATTTGTACATAGATGTATGGATTTATGATGTCTATGTATGATGATGTAATTATATGCATGACTATGGATATGATGTGTTTAAATTATATATGATATGCGATGTAAATGGGATGTGTGTATTTTTATTTTGATGGAAATGTAAATATATGATGTAATAAATGGATAAAAATGATGAATGATATATGATGTAATAAATAGATGGAAATTTTGTATGATAAATGATATGTTTAAATGATTGAATGTTATGTGATATGATTTGATGGATGAATGGAAAATGTGATGATAGAGATTTATCTTTGAGAATTTATTTATGCATTATGTGATATGGAAAATATGATATGATGAATGTAAAATGATTTGATTTAAATGTATGACTGATGAAATGATGATTAAAAGTTTTTGAATGAATGGAAATGAATATGATGATGTAACTATATGATCATGATGATATTTTTGTAAATTTCAAGTATACTCAATCCATTATGATAAAAGATAATCATTAATTTGAATCCTTTACGAGTTTTGTAACAAACACTCTATAGATACAAAATCTATAATGAATACAATCTAATGTTATCATGTAAATCTATATGAAAATATGGCATTTTAACAATAATTTTTGTGCTTTGTATCATCATAGAGCTTTAAAAACGTTGAAAGTAAGTACAAGCATCAATGGTATAATGTAGACTGATGATGACCTATGTAATACTTCCATGATTTTTGATATTTCAAGTGAACACAAGCATCGAGGTATAATTTAACCAAGATGACCTAAGCATTTCTTGCATAAACAAACAAGAATTAACCACTTTCCTATGTGAATTGGAATGTCATCCATGATACTTTGTAGAGCACTTCCCATGACAATTCACACAGTAATTATGATTAATTCATAGACAGTAGACAAAGAAAATACCATTCTCCTTCCCTAGCTTCTCTAGTTCAATACATCATCGAGTTGCTCCAAAGAAATGATAACAATGATCAAAGTACAACATATTCAATTTTTCTTAAAGTATTTCAATCATTATTTAGATTAGATCATCCATCCTAATTTTATGATGTTTATGATGTTTTGAGATTTTGACCAAAAGACCTAACCTAAGACCTATGTTAGGGGCCTTAGGGCTGATCATAAAGAGTTAGCCTTGCCTATGTTATATACGTAGAGACCACATAGTTTGATTGACACAGACTCATGTTTTTGGCTTTTGAAATTGAATTTTGACTTGTTTTTGGATTTTTTTGATATGATATGGATGTTTAATGTGTTTCTAATGGTGATTGATGTTCTATGTTGGGTTGTGTTTGATCATTTTTTGTTGTGTTTGTCTTTTTTGTTTTTCCATTGTGTTTAAGTCAAGTTTATTACCCTCATGAGTTCAGATTCCCCCAAGCTATGGTGAGATGACCACATGATATGATATGATAATGGATGTATAAATGAAGTGGTGATATAATGGTGACATGTGTCCAAATAGATGGAAGAAATGAATTCAGACAAAAAGCCAGAAAAATCCCTGTTTCCACAGGGTTTCCATATATTTTTATTGCACTTTGATATTTTTGATTTTTGTGTTTTTGTATTTTATTTTTTTTAATTTTCTGTTACCAAGATGCTGTTTTTCAAGTTTTTCATCAAAAGTGACACTTTTAAAGCAATTCATGCACTAGGTGATTCAGGTGTAGAACCTTTTGAGATGGATACTGTTGATAGGTTCATCAAACAGATCCCCTTCTGGTGTAGAAAATTGATATGCTCTTGATCCATACATTGATATGATTACAAAGGGACCTAGCCAATTAGGTTCAAACTTCCCTTTCTTTTCTCTATCCTGCTAATTCCTAGGGTTTTCTTTTAGGACTAAGTCTCCCACTTGAAAGATTCTAGGTTTTACCCTATGATTGTAGCTCCTTGAAATTCTTTGTTGGTAGGCCTTTAAATGATTGATAACTTGTTGACGACGTTCATCTAGTAATTACAATTCTTGTAGCTGAGAGACTCTATAATCCTCATTTGTAATGATACCCTTTAGTGAAACATGAAGTGATGGTATTTCTACCTCAATGGGTAGGATGGCCTATGATCCATACACCAAGGAATATGGTGTAGCTCCTGTTGGTGTTCTAATATTGGTTTTGTAGGCCCATAGTGCAGGATTTAGCTGAACATGCCAATCACGTCCAACATCGTTTACTATTTTCTTTAGTATTTTTAGAATTGTCTTTTTTGAGGCCTCTGCTTGGCCATTTTCCTGTGGATAGGATGGTGTTGAGAAATGATGTTGGATATGGAATTGTTCACATAATTCCTGGACATCCTAATTTTTAAAAGGCCTACCATTATCTGTGACAATGGATTGGGGTACGCCATACTGATAGATGAGGTGGTTGAGTATGAAAGATGAAATCTTCTTTCTAGTGACAGTTGTTAAAGGAACCACTTCTATCCATTTTGTAAAATACTTTGTTGATGTGATGATGAACTTGTGTCCATTAGATGAAGATGGATTTATTTTTCCTACCAGGTCCAGTCCCCACTGACAGAAGGGCGATGTTGATGTGAAAGGGTGAAACTCTTGTGCTGGTGCATGAATTAGATTACCATGAATTTGGAATTTCTAACACTTTTTTACATATTGATAACACTCCTTCTCCATGCTTGGCCAGTAATACCCTAAATGGAGGAGTTTCGTAGCTAAGGTTAGCCCACTTGAATGGGTTCCACAAATACCTTCATGGACCTCTCATAAGGATATTTCAAATTCGTGATGTTCCAGACACTGAAGAAGAGTACCATCTAGACCTTGATGGTATAGGGTGTCAACAATCAATGTATGTCAGGTGGATTGATAGATAAAGTTATGCTTATGGTTTCTAGAGAGATCAAGAGGAAGGATATTATCCTTGAGGTAAGTATAGATCTCTCCATATAGTGAGGTTTGAGTGTTAATTATTTGGCATATGGTCTATGAATCAGGATTATCATATGCAGGGTTAGATAGTTGTTCCACAATAAACTTATAATGACCTTGCTTTTCTTGTAATTGCAAAAGGGAAGAAATTGTCACCATGGCATCTATAGCCTTGTTCTTTTCCATTGGTATTTGTTCAAACTTGATATCCATGAAGTAATTTTTAAGATCATCTATCATTTTCTTGTAAGGCATGAGCTTTTCATCCTTTGTCTGATACTCATCATTTACCTGATAGATGACAAGCTGTGAGTCCCCATACACTTGCATTTCTGTGATTTTCCATTCAATAGCTACTTTGATGCCAATAATCAATGGTTTGTACTCAGCTACATTGTTGGTACATGGAAACATTAACCTATAGGATCTTGGTATGGTGTGTCCCTGAGGTGTGACAAATAGGATTCTTGCACTAGACCCTCTTTGTGTGTATGATCCATCAAAGTAGAGCCTCCATTGTTGTGTTGTAATATTCAGGATGTTTGCATATGGAAATTCAATGTTCATTGGATGATGATCCTATAATGGAGCTTCAACTAGTTGATCCACTATTACCTATCCTTTGATGGCCCTCTTGTCGACATATTGGATGTCAAACTCACTCAAGATCATGACCCATTTTTCCAATCTCCCTGTTAGATTAGGTTTACTGAGTAGATATTTCAATGGGTCTATTTTTGCTACGAGCTTGACTGTATGAGTCAACATGTAGTGTCACAACTGTTGGGTTGCAAAGACCAGTGCCAAAAAAGCCTTCTTTATGAATGTGTAGTTTATTTCATATATGTTGAGTGTCCTACTGATGTAGTAAATAGCTTGTTCTTTTACTTCAGAATCCTCCTATGCCAATAGAGCTCCTATAGATATGTCAATTGTTGTGATATACATTAATAGTGGTCTCCCTGCCCATGAGTATTGGAGGTGACATCAAGTATTTCTTTATCTGGTTAAAATTTGTTTCACAGTCATGATCCCACTTGAATGAAATTTTTTTATGAAGTAGATGATTAAATGGGTGACTCTTGTCTGCCAACTGGGAGATAAATCTCCTGATGGATTGCAACCTACCTTGTAGGGATCATAATTGAATAATATTTTTAGCTAGTGGCATATCCATTATTGCTTTGACCTTAGCTAGATCTACTTCAATTCCTTTCTCTGACACTATGTATCCGAGGAGATTTGCTAATGTTACCTCGAACACACATTTCTTGGGATTCAACCTGACATTGATTTTTTGTAGTTTAGTAAATATTTTGTAAAGGATTTCCAAATGTCCTTCCCTTGTGTATGATTTTTCTAAGATTTCATGCACATAATCTTCCATGAAAGTATGCTTCATATCATGAAAAATAGTGGTCATTTCCTGTTGATACGTCCCACCTGCATTTTTTAAACCAAAGGGTATTACATTCCAATAGAATTTACCCCAAGGGAAAGTCAATGTTGTCTTTTCCTAATCTTTAGGTGCTATCTTTATTTGGTTGCACCCTAAGAAACCATACATTAATGACAACATGGCATGGCCTACTATTAGATCCATAATGATGTCAATGCTTGGTAGTGGAAAATCATCCTTTGGGCATGCCTTGTTTAAATATTTGAAATCCGTGCATATTATGATGCTATTATCAGGTTTTGATATTGGCACAATATTTGAGATCCATTCGGCATAATATATGGACCTGATAAATCCTGCATCCAACAATTTCTTCAACTCAACTTTAATCATTAGGGTAGTGTGGGGATGCATCTTTCTTAATTTTTGTTTGACTAGTTTGATTCCTTTTGGTAGCGATAGATGGTGCATTAGGAGATTTATATCCAATCCTGGCATGTCAGAATAAGACCACTCAAAATTGATGTGTTTCCCCTCAAAGAACTTTGTAAATGCAGGCTTTTCTTGCTTTGCCATGGATGTTGCTAGATGTAGGATCTTTTCCTTTTCAGTTGTTCCCAGATCTATAGACTGTGTCGGTTCTACCAGTACTAATGGTATGTCATGGAAATACTCTAGGAGGGTGTCAAATCTTCCATCCCTCAGTGCCTCAGAAAGGTTTTCACTGTTGGATACGTTCTTTATTTTTTCTTCTTCCAAATCTAATACTACCTCAAAAAGGTTTTCACCATCATATTTTTTATTTTTTTTTATGATTTTTGCAACTAGAAGATTTGGCACCCTCCCATTATGAAGCATCATTATGAGTGTTATGGATAGAACTCGTATCAGGTTCATCACTACAAAGATAGTTTATGAAGGCATCATCATTTGAAAAGACTAGTAAATGAATAGGTTCAGTGAGTTCCTATTCAATAAGTTTGGGATGCCTCAAGGGTAATAAGTCATTAGGTTGAGTAAGGTTGACTGTGGTAAGTGTTTTGATGGCTAGGTGGTAAAAAAATTTGGTAGGAAGGTTGAGGTCTATGATAGTACTCACCTCCAAGTCATCTATCTCACTCGATGTTTAATCCTCCTCGCTTGAGTCATTGATATTTGTTGATCCCATTACAAATGGTCTATTTCCTGAACTTTGTCCCTCCTCTCGTGAGGGTGTATATATTTGAATCACATCAATTTTTTTGTCAGTGTAGGATGTAGCAGATAAATGATCACATTCATACTCATTGGAATCTGTGTCAGAACCATCTCTCATTTGTATAATCCTTTCTACCACTTTTTGAGTTACTTCTTTTGTTTCCCCTATGTAGCCTAATCCTATTTTTTCTTTAGGCTGAAGTGTTAGAGGTTGAATAGGTTCTATAATACCATCCTTCCTCTTTCCAATTAGTCCTTGGCCTTCATAGCCCATTTTCTCTAAGATAGCCTTCCCTTTTCCATACTGATATGTTTTGATGTTGATACTTGTTGATGCGGAGGCTTCTTCATCCTTGTATAGCCAATTGAGAATGGCTTTGTCTTCTAACTCATCTTTGAGGGTACCTTCTTTAACAAATCTCTCATTAAGAGTTGTTATTGGTTGTGATGAACTTGGTGTGTTTGATGTGGGGTTTCCATATGATTTTGGTGATGGTAGCAATTGTGATAGACACAAAGATTGTTGAAGAGAATATTCTCCTAAGCCTTTGTCTTTCAACTGAACCTTGTCAGAAAATTGTTGTGATAACTTATTTATAGGCCCTTCAGTATTTGATAAATTTGTGTCTTTAATAGTTATTTCCTTTGCCTGATCCTTCCTCTCAACCCATTTAGATATGAAATTGGGTTGTCTTTCACCTCTGGATGAAGTAGAAGTGTTGAATTCTCTGTTGTGGGGTACTGAAGTGTCTTGATTTTCTTTTAGCATGTTGCAAGTTTTTGGATTATTGTTGTCAGCTAATATTGTGACCTCGTATCTGTTGACTGGAAATTTGATTGATGGTATGTTGAGGGTACCGCTTGCATGTCAAGGATCCATGGATGACCCAAAAGTATGTTATATGTTAGATCCTTGTCCAACACTTGAAAAATAATGTTTTTGAAAATTGATCCTACTTGAATTAGAAGTACAATCAACCCCTTGGAAGACCTTTCCTCTTCATCATGTGTCTTTGTTGTTATCTTTCTTCTAGCATCAATGGCGTTGTAGGAATAGACTAGTGCATGAATTAGTTTCAAAGTACAAATATTTAATCCAACTCTATCATCTATTAAGACACACTTGATGTGGTGTTTATGGATTAGAACCTCTATATGCAAGGCCACATTGTGTGGGTGATTTAGTGACACATCATCATGTTTAGAAAATGACAAACAATGAGGTGTGGTAAGATTTCCCACCATGGCTTGGAATTGACAAACATTCAAATTATTGGCCACAGTTGTAGCTACTAGAGCTTGTTCTAGAACTTCTTTGTGTGATGGTGAAATTTTGAGAAATTCTAAAATGGATATTTGCGCATGTATCTTTTGTAATTGGTCTATGATGTTGTATTGGTGTGATGGGGGAGCAATATTCTTAGATGAGACTCCTTTTAGTACCAATTTGGACTACCCTCTTGTCGTTACATTTAATGGTTGATTGTCTTATGTTTCCCTAATCTTTAGGACATTGATTTGGTTGTCATATGTGTTTGTGTTTGGTATCATATTCATGGGTTCAATATCAATTATGTTTGTGTCATTGGATTGATTATCAATGTCATTTTTCTTAGCCTTCGAGAGGAAATGAATGGTGGTGTCATAGACATAGTTTATACTTTTTCCTTTACCATTTGAAAAAAGATTCCCCTTTTTCGTAGTTGGGTAATGGATTGGTAAATGCACTGTGATTACTACTTGTTTGATGCCCTTCGACAAAAACCTTCTTTGCTTCAATCAAATATTGTATCAAATGCTTCAATTGCATATAGTCATTTGTTTTATGTCCCTTATTTTTATGAAAGTTACAATAATCGATATTGTTCCACTAGGATGGTTTTACTTTCGGCTCCCAATTTCGGGCTTCTAGTAAAGTGATAATTCTATTAGCAATGAGCTCTCTCATTGTTGATTCCAAAGTTTGTCCTAATGGGGTAAATCTCTGTCAATTGGATTGTCTTTGATATGACACTCAAGATTCCCCATTGTTGGTGTTATTGTTTTGAGTAGTGCTTTGATTGTTGTTTTGGTTTTCATTTTGATTTGTTTTGACGGTTGTTGTCAAATTGAATACTGGTTTTGTATAGTCAATGCTTCTAGTATTTCTATTTTTCTGCCAAAATTTTGGCTTGTTGTTGTTTCCATAGTGATTTGTGTTGTTTGGTGTATCATTGTAGTGTTTAATCACTCCTCATTTGACTAGGGCTTCTTCAATTTTAAGACCATTCTTGATTACTTTTTCGAATGTTGGGGGACATTGCAATTTGAGTCTATAACTCATCTGATCATTTAAGTTGTCAATAAATAATGCAATTTTTTTCTCTTCAGGTATAGATCAAGGATATCTAGCAAACAACTTTCTCCAACATTGTAAGAATGATAGGAATGTCTCACTATTTTTCTATTTCAAGTTATACAGATATTTTATGGTCATGTTGTGTTGTATGTTGAAAGAGAATTGGGAGATGAATTTTTTGACAAGTTCTTCGAAGGATCAAATCCCTGGTTGTAACTTGGAGAACCATTCCATACAATGGGCTCTCAAAATCCTAGTAAATAACCTCATGAGGTAAGTATCTTCTTGTGCAAACTCAAGGATCATTGTTCTAAATTCCCTTACATGGTCAATTGGGTCTGATTTACCATTGTATTTATCATATTTAAGAAATTCACAGTGTCTAGGGAAATGTAACATATCCACACTCAGATGAAAAGGGTAAGGACAAATGTCTTGTAGTAAGTATTTCTTGGTGGTTCCTATTTGCATACTTTGAATTTGTTGTTGTAGATTTTGTATTTAAACTGTTAAAGCAACCACTTGATCTATGTCCTAGGTGTGGTTTGGTTTTGTTTCATGTGTTCTAGGTGTTTCCTTCAACCGATTGATGTAAAAATCTTTCAGAAGTTTGGAACCTAACTTTGCTAACATCAAGAGATATTTCTCCATGTCTTGTTCTAAGACATTTTCCATAAATTTATGAAAATTGGGGTCTGGTTGGGCGTGTTGTATATCTTCTTGTGTTATTTCATTATTTTCATGTTGTTGAAATCTGTAAAAGGGGTTTTCATCAATCATGTTTGGATTTTCAATTTCTTTCTCTCTGAGTTTTTGTCTTTGAAACCTTGTAAGGATTGGCATACAAATTTTTGGTTGTTTTTGCTAAACTTGGATCTTTTGTGTTGTGATTAGTGCCAATTTGATTTTAATGAATCCAAATAGAATGATGTATTCTATTGATGAGTCTAAGTTGAAAATACGATTACCGAGTTTTGTTTCGTGATAGTAGGATGTTAGAATCCTGATGAGGAAACTTGACTCAATAATCTAGATTTGTTTTGATAATTTGACACTTTTTATTTTGCAAGATCTGGGTTTATGTTTGAAAATAATTTGACTTGTAAAAACCTACTTTGTTTAGGGTTTTTAGGACACTGTTTGAACTATGAAATGTTTCTAACTAGTAAACCTAAGTTTTTGATGGTAATTGATCTATCAAAAATTTCCAAAAGGTCTCTATTTTTCAATTCTATGGAAGCGCTAAAAAAAAGGAAAAAGAGCTGAAACAAAACACAAAAGCGCTAAAAGGTATGGTAAAATCCATGTCCAATACAACAGAAGCGCTAAAATAGACCATAGATGTGTTGTAAGACTGGTCGACACTAGTAATGTTTGATATTGACAGAAGCGTTATCAGATTGATTAGAAGTGCTGAAACAGACAACAAAAGCACTATTTTTTACTATTGAAGCACTAAAAGATAGCACAGAAGTGCTAGAACAAATTGTAAATTTGCTAAACACTGATTTTCTGATTGACAGAGTTTGATTACCTGTTGAAATAAGTGCTAAAAAAGTTGGAAGAAGTGCTAAAATAGATAGCAGAAGAATTTTTTTAACCGTGAAAGTGCTAAAAGAATGTGCAAAAGTGCTACAACAGATGGTAGAAGCATTGTTTTATTTATTGCCAAGTGGGGGGTTGTAATATGGGTCTCTCAGTTGCTATGTCTTCTTTCTATTCTTCTTCATATAAGACTATGGATGTGAGAAATTGATGGGGTGTTTCGCTCTTCTCAAAGATAAATGTTCTTAAACTGCTGATGATGTCAGTTTGGGCACCTTTAATGTGTATGTTACCAGGATAAAATATTGGTGTGGTTATCCTTAGTTGTTGAACGGGAGTTGTAGGTCACCAAATGGTCATAAGGTATGTTATATGGTGGTCTCAACACTTTATTACAATGTCATTTACTACCTATTTCTAGGTAGGAGGTAGTAACATGGGTCTTCCTACTACTATGTTTGCATTTTCTTCTTCTTCGTTCAAAATGATGGATGCTGTGAGAAATTGGTGGGGTGTTTTACTTTCCTCAAAAATGAAAGTTCTTAAACTACTGATAATGTCAATTTAGGAACTTTCAATGTGAGTAAGGCTAGGTTGTATAATAGGTGCTGTAAGGCCTGGTTGTTGAATGGGAGTTGTAGGTTTCCAAATGGTCATAAGGTGTGGTGGTAATTCCATGATTTTTGAGGAAAAACCTAATGTTTCCAGGATTTATCTACTGTAAGAACTAATCAGGTTTGGTGGAGTATTCTATGGCGGGTTGTGGGATGGAGGATTGATGAATATGTTGACTATAGTCAGGTTCCTATGAAAGAGCTCTTCTCTAAATATAGGCTTGTGAGTACAAGGGCTCTAAAGCATAATCATTAGTGTAACCCCTAGCGAAATCATGAAGCCTATGGATGAATGTCCTATGATGAAGCAAAATATTCCTATTCTGATATAAGAAATGTCTTCTTTTCAAAAGGTTTCTATAACTAAGTGGTTTCTTGGTTTTTTTTATTCTTTTATCAAGAGATTTCTTGAAATTTTTTGTGGTTTTTCAATCTCTAATCATGTATTTCTTAGTTTGATTTTATCCAAGTTGTATTTTTTAGGATGATATTTTATCTGAATTTTAATGATTTTAAAATACACAACAATAAAATGTAGACAGTTGTTTTTAAGAGCTGTAATCTAAACAAATAGTGTATGCTCAAAAGAACCATGCATGGTCCTATTTTCACTGGTTTGATAACAATAAAACACTTCAGACAAACTCACTCTTAATAGTCAAAAGGACATCGTTATACTCAACAACCCACAACTTAAAATTGCGTCGACTCACATAGTCGTGTCACCCCCTAGAGGGCACCCATGTTTTTGTCTTTTGCAGGTGCATACTCAAGGTTAGATTTCTCGATCCCCTAAGCAAATAGTCCTTTGAAATTATATGGTGAGTGTCTTGGGGGAAGATTCTTCCCTCCCCTTGCACTACTAGTATTACAATGTCTGGTTACTGACTCGACTGGATACTACACTAGGTTCTTAGAAAGGGTTTATGTTCAGAGCGGCAAGTGATAAATTCCCTCAAGAGACCTCCTAACCTTTAGAACAAAGGTTTTGGGGATGGTTATCATGCAAACTTCCACAAAAGGTGGGTTTCTCCATATTCACTTTAAATTTTAGAGTGGGGTGGAAAACTTGGCTTTGGTTGTTACCCACTTAGGTTGTTCCCATAGGGTGAGTACTTTTTCCCACTACAACAGGCTTTCTAAAGGATTTAATAAAGCTTGAAAATGCATAAAATAATGGATGAGTTTGGTGTTTTGATCACCTAGTTAAGGGGAGAGCATATGCCTATCACCACACAAACACAAAAATCAACTTGTTCAATTTTTAGAGCCCAAACAACAAATTTCTACTGTGATGTGAATTCTACTGATGCTATGCTATTGTTGTGATGCTAAAATGCTATTGCTATTGATTTTGCATCTATAGAGTGTTTGTTACAAAACTCGTAAAGGATTCAAATTAATGATTATCTTTTATCATAATGGATTGAGTATACTTGACATTTACAAAAACATCATCATTATCATATAGTTGCATCATCATATTCATTTGTATTCATTAGAAAACATTTAATCATAATTTCATCATTCATACATTTAAATCAAATCATTTTGCATTCATCATATCATATTTTCCATATCACATAATGCATAAATAAAATTTTAAAGATAAATCTCTATCATCACATTTTCCATTCATCCATCAAATCATAGCACATAACATGCAATCATTTAAACATATCATTTATCATACAACATTTCCATCCATTTATTACATCATATATCATTCATCATTTTTATCCATTTATTACATCATATATTTACATTTCCATCAAAATAAAAATACACACATCCCATTTACATCACATATCATATATCATTTAAACACATCATATCCATAGTCATAAATATAGAATGGATATGATAATTAAATAAAAGACTTTAGGATATCTTTATTTAATTAAGAGGAAATATGATAAGATATATTAAATAACACAAACTATTTAAATTTGTTTATTTAATTTAAGATAGAATTAATGGATAAAGTATAGAAGAAATAATAATGATAATAATTAAATAAAACAAAGTATTTAATTTTTTTATTTAATTAAGAGGAAAATAATATGATAAAATAGAATAATTAATAGTGAACTTAATATAAATAAATATTCCTATTTATTTACTAAGTAGATGAATTTAGGATTAATTAATTAAATAAATCATATTTAATTAATTGTATTCTCCAGACCATTTTTAGGTGTATACAATTTCATAGAAAAGAAAGGACAATGATTGAAGAATCTGACTTGCAATTTTATTGTTCAACAATTGACTATATTTGCGCCAATGTAGATGTTTGTCTCCCACTAAAATTCTAAATAGTGGTTCCTGTTACAATGACTTTTGAGACAAATGAGCATAGTGGATGCCATCTTACATGCGATTCATAAACATAAATCAATCAATGCTCAATGAATGCAGTAAATGCTAGATCAACACTATTGCAATCATTTTCTTTGCATTACATAGCCCTAGTTGGTCGATCAAATTTAATAATTTAAATGAAAGGGAATATATATGGTTTTATTACTATAGTATGAATTGAAGGGAAGATAGAATAAAAGTAGAACAATAGAAACAGATAATAAAGTTTGACAAATATTTAAGCACTAAATGCAAACTATAGAAAGATTCAGTTGATACTTGATTGAGTTTTGCTTGAGCAATTTTTATAGTAACTTAGTTTTTGTGTGTAAATCAGTAAGCACTAGTATATACTTTACAACAAAACTCATGGGATGTAGTCAACATTTTTAGCAAAGTAACAATTTGTTTGTTATGTTTCAATTGCAAATAAGATCGCAATAGTAATCTTCTTTCATAGGATTTCCAAGTTAGGTTTGGTACTTAGGACATTTTCTCATTGAATAAACATGTGCATAGATTGTGTACAATGTTAACTCAACATCTTAAACTACAACGACACTCAAAAGTTCCTTAAGGAACATGATATGCTTATGTTAGTGAAAGGGAACAATGCCAATAACCGATAAAGCATCACTCTTTTAGAATAAGGTTAGAATGCTAAGAAGGCTTGTCATTGCTTCCATGTCCTGCATATCTTGTACAAATGGTCAAGTTACATGTAAAATATAGAAATATTGACTTTTAACAAATTTTTCCATTGATTGATGCATTAGAGTATGGTCTGCAAATCTTGTGAAAAACATTTTTGTAAATCAATTGTTATAGCTCAGTAAACCTTGTAGTCTATTATTAAATAGGTTGTCAGCCCTTGGAATAAAGTTTTTATTAACTAGTCAAGCTTTCTCTTGTAAGTTATGTTGCTTTTTTTTAGGAATGATGGAAAATTGTTCCCAATTTTCTAATAAAAACTTGTAAAAGCAGTAAATGCTTTCTGCACTTGTCTTAATATCAATGGCTCTATGTCATCGCAACTAGAAGTATTGCTTGGAAAAATAAAATTACTATTGGCATCATTGAATTTTCTTTTCAAATAGTTGCTTGGCCAATGAAATTATATTTTTTTAAATATTTTGTCTTTTTCCTATAGTTGGGATTTAAGTACATTTTTTATCCTTGAAAATTATGGTTTCTCTTTTTCTATTGGTTGGAGTAGGTCCATTTTTCATTTTCATTTAAGTAAATTTGGAAAATAGAGGGACATTATATATTGTGGCAAATATTTAATCAGTGGATGCAAATTGTGTGAGATTTGGTGTGCTAGTGGGTACTGAAGCAATGAATGCATGTTTAATGCATTAAATGAAAACTTTGCAAGATGTGTTGGACAGTTGGCAGGTACATAGGAAGTGAATGCATAGTTAATTCATGAAATCTCAAGAATGTGCTAGGTTTTATTTTTGTTTATTCTTGTTTTTTTATTGTTTGTTGAAAATCTTGTGTGTTTTTAGCTCTGGGTTCCCCTCTTCCATGTTCTTTATTCTAGGAACAATGCATTATTGGTGAGCAGCTTGTCTGCTTGTTTATGATACTTGATAACTAGAAGTATTGCTTGCTATTACAAGGGCCAAGGGGAAATATGGGTATAGTAGATGACATATGGTATGCAACCCATAAACATGGAACAATGGAAGAAAAGGAGTAGATGAGTATTGCAACAAAGAAGAATTATCACAGGGAAAAATAAATGCTTTGAGCAAGGTGTTGTCAATTGTGGAGGCATTCAATACATCGACTATGTATTCATTGCTCCAGTAGCTATGAGCCTATCAAAAAAGCTTGCAAAATTTGTATTTAATGTTTGAATGTTTGGAAAAAATATCATGTTGGTCTATTTTTTTGCAAATTTTATCATGTGTTTCTATGTTTGATGTTTATGAATAACATATTATCTTGCACAATATGCATTTAATAGATTATTGTTTCTAGTCTTCCAATCATATCATTTAATGCATTAAAAATGCATTGAATACTTTAGTAATAGTGGCCTCCTATTCTCCTAATTTACTTTACTCCAACTAATAGAAAAAGAGATAAATTGTTTATTATCTCTAAATTGCAAATGAAAACATTGCAATAGTAACCTACTCCTTGGCTTCAATTGTTCCATGTATCTTGGTTACATAACATATGCCATCTACTATACCCATTTGTATAGTTATGCGTTACAACAACAAAGAATACTTCTAGTAGCAACACGACAAAAGTTCTCATACGTATGCAATTGCTTCATTTCAATGCTAGTCATAGTAGACAAATCAAAATTACGAAAGGGAAAACTCAATACCTTGGTTGGAGCAGGTCCACTATTCATTTTTATTCAAGCAAATTAGGTAAACATGACATTATATATTTTGGAAAATATTTAATCATTGGATGCAAATTGCACAAGCGTTAGTAGTGGGCTAGTTGGCATTACAACAATGAATGCATGATTAATGCACTAAGTCCATTATTGATTTTTCATTTTAGAAAATTATCCATATTCCATGATTACAATTATGAATGTATGTGATTGCAAAATTAAGATGATTTTGAGCAAAGAATAGTTTTATGTTTATGAAATACATGGCATGTCATTCACTATGCTCATTTGTCTATTTGGAAAGTCAGATTCTTGAACTAGTGTTCTCCTTTATTGTTCACAATTCTTCCAATACATAATTCTTAGACACATTGGAAGAATCAAAATTCATCAAAAACAAAGGAGGAGAATGGTACAAGAATCTGACCTTGTAGCTTCTTGTTAAAGTACCAAGTCTATGTGCAGTAATATAGATCTTTGTCCCTTACTTCAATTGCAAGCAATGGTTCCTGTTACATGCAAAATTTAGGAAAATGAGTAGAGTCTATGACATATAACATGTTATTTATTAACATGAGACACATAAGAACATAATAAAATATTCCAAATACTTAAGAATTAAATGCAAACTATGTGAGCATTCTCGCTAACGTGCAGTCAATGCACTTGATAAGCACACTTGCTAGTGAATCAAATTCTATAATCTATATATAATGTCATACTAGTTTCCTAATTTAGTTGAACAAAAATGAATAATAGACCTACTCCAACAAATTTAAATTGGTTTAGTATGAAGGTGGAGAGTTTATTTGTGAAGATAGCAATAGGGAAATGGGCAAATTGAATGCCATATTGAGAGAAACAAAGAAGGCTATATTTAAAAAAAGATTTACTAAACATAGTTATTTGTTCACATATAAATCATATAAAATAAAAATATAGGTAATAAGTTAAAAAATTAAAAGCATCTTACAAAATGGAGATTATATTATATACAAGACATATAGAATATAAATATTAGTAATAAGTTAAAAATTCAAAAGTATTTTATCTTCTTGAGTGCCATATTATTTTTGAATTTTTTAACCATCTATATATTTTTTCTAATATATTTAAATACTATTTCTAAATTTGATTCTTTCAGTTAAATAGACTAATTATAATTAATTTAATTTTCCCTAAATTTAGAAAAGAATATATGCCAATGAAAAATGGGCCATAAAAAGTAAAGTCAATAGGAATAATAGCTTTATAGCTAGATTGGAAGTTTAAATATTAATTAATTTCCTTTCAAATATTAATGGACTTACATCATTGGAAAGTCCCACCAAATTTTTTTTGTGAGGCTAGTGGTATGGAGCAATCCCAATACCTCGCAAGGTGTTAATGGTGAACAAGTGTAAATGAGAATGCTTATCTATGCTTTTTTGTACTGCACACCTTCCAGACGTTGACTAAGTGCATGGGTAGTGAAAATGACAAGGATGTTATATGTAAACATGTGACAATATAGACTTGAAATAAATTTTTCCTTTGATTGATGCATTACAATATGATCTACAATTTCTATGAAGAAAATTGGGGCACAGAGAAGTGTTTTACTGTTTTGAAGGAAAATGACATTGGTAGAAGAACAATCAAACATTGCAGAATGCCATAGAGATGGGTTGTTATTGCCTTGTAGAATATAAGAGATTCAATGTACAAGAAATTTCACTATTTGGTTAAACAAATGGAGATGGCTATTACTGTATTGTTTAGAAAACCTAACTTAGAAATAACACCAAGGTAAGAGTACATGAAACATGCTATTTTTTTCATAAACAAGAAATAACGAAATCCATTGATCACATTACATATGGAAAACTAAATGCTCTGGGTAAGGTCTTGTTAACTATGGATGCATTAAATGCATTATTTTACACGCAACAACCCTACCATTCTTACCCCCCATGCGACTAGTCCATATGTACCAAGTATGTAGAACATCAAACCATACACAGGTCTTCCTATTTATGCCTATTTAGTATTCTGACCTTTGAGCTAAAAAAGCATTGCTTTACTGGGAAAATTGCTTAAACAAACTTACTATAGAAATACAATTACATATATTTAGATTATTGAGTTTTTAGTACTAGTTGACCATATCAAAGGAAAATCTAACAAGTATGCTTGTATTGTCATAGTATTTAATGCATTAACTATGCATTTTCTGCTTTGTGATGCATTACATATATTTTTCAAAATTTATCATGTGCTTCAATTTTTCTAATTTGGTTACAAGAAAACAAATATTAAAGCCATTGCAAGGAATAGCAAAACAGATACGAGAAAATATACTCAAATTATACAATGTAATCAGTGTTCAAAGTGAAACATTGCATATAGGTTGCATATCACATGTTTGCAATTATGCATAACTTTGATTGTAAAAGTAACTTGTTTTTGGCCAAAAAATAGTTTCATGTTTATGAATTATATGGTATACCATTCACTATATGCATTTTTCTATTCAGTAAGTCAAATTATTGAACTAGGCCTCCCCTTTATTGTTCACAACTCTTCCAAGGAACAATTTTTAGACACATTGGAAGGCTTAAAATTCATTGGAAACAAAGGAGAAGAATGACACAAGAATCTGACCTTGCAGTCTCATATTGAAGAACCAAAAATATTTGCATTCAAATAGATCTTTTCCTCCAACTCCAATTGGAAGCAATGGTGCTTGTGACAAGGACAAGCTAGACAAATGAGCATAGTCCATGACATATAATATGCTATTCATAAACATGAAACATAAAATAACATTACAAAATTCCCAAAAAAAGACCAATGCAACAGATTTTTGCAAACATTCAGACGTTAAATACAAATTTTCCAAGCTTTGATGATAGACTAATGGCTTCCCAAGCAATGAATACATAGTTAATACATTATAGGCCTCCACAAATGACAAAAATAACATATAATACATTATTCATAAAAATGAAACACAAAGACATGATAAAATTTGCAAAAAAAGAGACAAACGTGATAATTTTTAGCAAATACTCAGACATTAAATAAAATTTTTGCAAATTTTGTTGATAGGTTGGTCTCTACATAAGCAATGAATACATAGTTAATGCATTGAATGCCTCCACAGTTGAAAAGACCTTTCTCAAAGCATTCAGTTTAGTATTCTTTGATGTTATAAGGCCTAATTGTACAAATGGGTATAGTCAATGACATGTGACATGGAGTAGTTGAAGGCAAGGAGTAGGTTAATATTGCAATGGTTTAATTTGTAATTGACAGATAATAAAAAAATACCTCTTTTTCTATTGGTTGGAGTAGTCTTATTATTCATTTTTGTTAAAGTAAATTAGAAAAATAGGACATTATATATTTTACAAGCATTTAATCACTAGATGTACAAATTCTACCAACTTTGGTGATAGGCTGATAGGTACTGAAGTAGTCAATGCATGTTTAATGCATTAAATGGTATGATTGGTGGATCATAAACAATAGTCTATTAAATGAGAATTGTGCAAGATAATATGGTATTCATAAGCATGTAACAGAAGAGAAAATGAGAATGTTGGTTCAAGAATCTGACTTTCCAAATAGATAGATGGGCATAGTGAATGACATTACATGTAATTCATATACATGAAACTATTTTTTGCTCAAAATTAAGTTTCTCTTGCAATTAGAGGTATGCATAATTGCAATCATGGGATATGCAATTCATTGGTTAAATATTTGTCAAAATTTACAGTGTCTTCCTACTCTCCTAATTTTCTTAAATGAAAATCAATAATAAATCTAGTGCATTAATCATGCATTCACTGTTGTAGTGCTAACTAGTTTGCTGGAAAAGCTTATTCAATTTGCTTTTAGTGATTAAATATTTTCCAAAATATATAATGTCCTATTCCTATAAATTACCTAAACAAAAATGAATAGTAGACCTACTCCAAGACAACCAAATTTGATTAGCCAAGTAAGTATTACAATTGCAAGTGAGAAAATTAAGAATTGAATGCACATTGTGTCAGTTTTATTGCCGCCATTCACTTGATGTGCCTGGCATTTTGATCAGAGACAAGTTACTATTGCAATTAGGGCAGGTCACTATTGTAATTTTATAGGGTAGATTGGATATGGTACACTTGTCGATCAATCTATAGCTATTGCATTAAATGCTTGCATGGTCGGTGAGACATTGTCCAAAGTATACAAGTTTCCCTTTTGTAATTCTCATTTGTTTACTATGCTTGAATTCCAAAGGAAACATTCGCATATGTAACCTGCTTCTTAGTTTCAACTATTTCATTGCTTACAAAGTTGACTTGGCTATAATCATGCATTTATAAAAAAAATGTTCTTCAAAGCATTTCTAGATCATACTCGAATGCATGAAGAAAAAGGAATTTTATTTTGAAGTCAATATTGTCAACTGTTTACATGTAAGACCCCTACATTGTCACCATGCATGGATGCATCCTACATGTAGCAAGTATGGAGGGCATGGAAGCGTAGACAAGCCTTCTTGTTTATTCCTATCTACCGTTGTAACTTTCCTATAAAACAATATTGCTTTATATTCCTTACTAAGGCTATTGCATACTGGTAGGAGACTAGCAAGCATTGGGATTGGCCCTTGTTGCTAGCCTCGGCATATCATGTTTCCCAGGATAGATTTTAGTGTGATATCTCTGCTAAAAAATGTTCGTTGCATCATCTTTGTTTTGTTACTAGAAAATTCCCAATTTTACAATACTATTTTTTAAGATAATCCTGTGTCATATGTTTTTGGCAATATGACATCCAATTTTCCCATTTTATGATTATTTACTGGATTAATAAAATATTCATGTTTGTATTAAACCAATCTTTCTTTTGCAAATGTCCTTTTCCTTCCAAACAATAAAACACTTCTCTCTGCCTCAATATTTTTCATAGAATTTGCAGATCATATTCTTATGCATCAATCAAAGGAAAAATTTGTTTCCAGTCTATATTCTCACATGTTTACATGTAACACCCTTTCCATTCTCACTATCTATGCATTCAGTCAACCTCTGTAAGGTATGCAACACAACGAGGCATAGAGAAGCATTCTCGTTTACATTGAACATTATGAGGTATTGGGATTGCTCCATACCACTAGCCTCATCTTATTGTTTTTGGTGGGACCTCTCAATGATGTAAGTGGATTAATATTTGCAAAAAAAATAATTGGGAAAATCAAATTTATTTGACAAATTTTATAATATGTTTATGTTTTCTTATTTTCTTATACAAAGAAGAGTAGCAGACCTATTCCACACAATATAAAAAGAGGTGAATGATAGATCTAAGACATGAAAGATATAGTTGATACTTGATTGAGTTCTCTTTGAGCTACTTTCCCAGTTACTTAGTTTATGTGGATAAATCACTAGGCAACATCATCCACTTTATAACAAAACATAGCGAATGCAATAGGCACGTTTACTATTGCACTTGCTGAATTTGCTTTTGAAATAGTTGCTTGATCAATGAAATTGAACTATTTAAAATATTTTTGTCTTTTTCCTACAGTTGGGATTTAAGGACATATTTTTTGTGTTTTTAAATTATAATCTATCTATTTTTCTATCAGTTGGAGTAAGTCTATTATTCATTTTCATTTTAGTAAATTAGGAAAATAGGGAGACATTATATATTGTGACAAATATTTAATTGGTGCATGCAATATGTGTGAGGCAACAAAACCCAAAAGTTCGTTGACAATCATGGTATGTTGTTGTTAATCAAAGGAACCATTCCTAAATGAGAATTATTGTGTATGCTTTAATGTCCTACACACATCATATAGATGAACCAACTACATCGATGCTAAGAATAGTATGATTGTTACATGTAAACATGTGATAATATTCAGTTGAATTTGTAAATCTCGTGAACAAGATTTTGCAAATCAATTCTTATAACTTACCAAGACTTTGTTATCTATTATTAAATACGTTGTTAGCTCTTACAATCAAGTTTTTATTAATTACTATGCCTTTTTTCATGGGTTTTTTTTCTCTTTCTTACAAACAAAGGAAAAATGTCCCCATCCTACTTCGGACCTACAATAGTAAACATATTGACCAATTTCATGCGTGCAACAATGCTTTTTTTGACAAAGGTTACAATGCTAGATATGTGTAATTTTTTCCTTTGTAATTTATACATAGTAACCAAATGAGAATTTTGAAACAAAAAACTAAATACTTTGAACAAGGTCTTGTCAACTGTGAAGTCATTTAATGCAATAGCTATAGATTGATCGACAGGCATCCCATATCCAATGCACATCATACAGTCACCTACTCCTTAGCCTCAACTGTTCCATGTTTATCAGTTGCATAGAATATGTCATTTACTACACCCATTTGTCCCTTTAGCCCTTATAACAACAAGCAAAACTTCTACTTATAAAGTATCACAAACAAACAGACAAGCCACTCGCTAGTAGTGCACTGTTCCTAGAATGAAGAACATGGAGAGCTAAAACCACACAAGCTTTTCAAAAAATAGTAAGCAAAAAAGAATTAGCACAAATAAAACCCAACATTCCCTTGAGATTTCATGAATTAACTATGCATTTACTGCTTCCATACCCACTAGCTATCCAACACATCTCGACAATTTGCATTTAATGGATTAAACATGTATTCACTACTTCAGGATTAAATATTTTCTAGTGTATATAACGTCCCCCTATTTCACTAATTTACTTTAAAAAAAATGAATAAT